>QFEN01000338.1:89832-110119 GCA_003316125.1 Auricularia polytricha
ATCCCTGCATCTTCATCAATCCCTGCATAGGGATCCTCTGCCGCATAAGGTTCCGTTGGGGGGTATGCTATACCATACTCATGGGGAGCGTAAGCCTCCTGTGGATAGTAGCCTTGGTTTTCATAACCTTCGTTACTGTTAGCTGCCTGCCCATAAGCAAGGTATGCATCCTGCTGAGGATAAAAGTGAGCGGCAGGCGGGATGGCAACTTCCATCGAATTGCCGAAGTGATCTGAGTCTGAGGATTCTTCGGCTTCTCCGACAACAAAATTCTGACTCTGTGAGTGTACAGAAGGCTCTGGCTTCTTTTCCAGGTACTCCATGTCATCTTCATACGAGCGAGAGACACGGCGCCTTGCAATCATCATACCAGCTCCAATAACTCCAGCAACTCCGAGCAGGCCAGCAACGGTAAATGTTCCAGCGACTGCTCCTGTGTTTGAGAAGAACCTGAATAAAGATATCAGCTATTGATTGGTGATGAGTGATATATAATGTCTCACCCAGAGTTGGAAGAGGACGTGCTTGAAGGAGTGGATGAATTTATCGTTCCAGTTGCGTAGCTGGTAACCGCGCCTGCGCCTGAATATTCTGATGTGAGTCCTAACGTTTGTGCAGCTGGCGTTGTAGCAACGACAGCAGCAGCACCTGCAGACGTGGAAGGTTTGGCAGAAGAAGGCTGAGAACTGGAGGAAGATTGAGAAGAGGAAGATTGAGAAGAGGAAGATTGGGAAGAGGTAGATTGTCTGTAATAGGACATAAGTCTACTTTATACATGATAAGGAAAAAAATTGAAACTTGCGAAACCGGAGTCCCATTGATTGTGGTACGGACAATGGTATTGGCGGTACTGCTCGATGAAGGGGTAGACAGAGAAGTAGAGCCGGAGGAACTAGAAGTTGTCATTAATGGATCCGTTGGCGGACTTGGTAGAGAAGGAGTAGGAGGCGAAGATGGTGATTGTAGAGTGGGTAGCACCACCGAGGGAACCGAAGTCGGCGTAGCCGCAGTAGTGAGCACGGACGTCAGGACGCCGGCAATACTAGGCAACAAGCTCGTGGTTAATGTTGGGACCTGATCTCTTGGAATCACATCTAGAGGTGCTCGTCTGCGCCAGGCATGATGAGCCCGGAAACCATGAACATTTGCTGACTCTGCGAGAGTGGCGGTAAATGAGAGTACGAACAGGAGTGTAGTGCAAAAGAATGTGCGAACGTGCTCCGGATAAGAGCAACGCATCGTATGGTGGTGAAGGAAGAAAGGGCGTTATTGACTGCGCCTTCGACGTTACGTTGCTGTTGGCCTGAGAAACGAAACGAATAATATTACTGATCGTGATGGTAAACGCTGTCCGCCGCCGCTTCTGTAGCATAATGCTCAATCACTGAACTTGACTAATTTGGTAATTCACTTTTTATAGATTCATCTGCACTCAGGGTCACACAATGGCATACATGATTCTACACCTTCCAAGGTCTTCTTGATACCCAAGGGCAACCTGCTGCTGAAACATGCCTCATTGTGTTTGTTCCGATTGTCAGTTTCATGTCCCCCATTGTCTATCATCGTTGCACCAAGTTTAAACATGGCAACGAAAGTCGACGAAAAAAGATATATCAAGATCTCGACAAGATCACTACGCAACATCCTCTCCTTCAAAACCTAAACTTGTCTTCGCGAATGCTCGACTAAGAGCCTTCAATGACCGACTGCTCACTTCAACACAGAATTGCTGCAGCCGCCCGTCTTGAATCATCGAAGCAATTTCTTGCTGAGAGTGCCTGCGGTTGCACCGTCTCTGCAGTTTCCCGACAACGACTTCCTTAGCCTTGACAAAATTTGAAGTCAACGATCGGTTGCAATCCTGGTACAGGCCCCTCAAACTTACCCTATCACTCAGAGTAGGCCAGACTTCAAAAAGATCCTTCACGTTCCATGCGTGCGCGCCAATATAATACCAAACTCCCTGTTATGCATGATCAAATAAGATGATCAAAATCTGATCGCGCGGGTGATAGCTCACCCTTTTCGCGGGAAAGGTGAACGTGTGGAGAACACGGTCTCTAGGGCGTTTCTTCACAATGTACGCACGGACTGTCTCGTTGGCATCCGGGGTGCCCCAGCCCATCAAGAGAGATTCGCCCGGTCCGTCCATTGAGAATGGGTCGTACACAAATGCTATGTTGTCGACAATCTGTAAATGGAAACAATGTTCATCTGCCTGTCCAAGGCTGATATGGGCTCAGCAAAGGTGAACTGCAAGTAGGAAAGCTAGGCACCTTTCTAGAGAGTATATCTGTACAGCATTAGATCGCACATATAACGTGCTCGGACTACTGACCGTGTCTTCGTCGAGGTTCAGCCGTTCCTGAAACAACTGCATATCAACGGGATAAATCACTTCCGCACTGCGGGGGCTGCGAGATGAAGTCAGCCTCCAAACATCACCACCATCGGCCCTGGAAGAGGTTTTCGCAGCATGTACAGATAGATCCACAGAAGAGTCGGACCCTAAGCTGTTAGATTCAAATGATCTTTGCTGATTGTTGGGATCAGGTACAACTCCGCTTACTCCTGCCCTTGATGCGCGAGAAGATGATGCCGAGGCTGCAGATGAAATTGGCACAATCATCGTGGTTCTGGGCGAGCTACGCTCCTTCCCCTTAGATGATGGGCGAGCAGTGTTGCTAGAACCAGAGCTGTTAGAGGACCCATGGCGTCTACGACTTTGACCAGAAGGCAAGACACCAATCTCCCTGTCTCGTGGCTCTGTCTGTAATAGTAGTGAAGCGCCTTCATTCGGGCTATGTCCAAAATCAGGCTGTAAGATGAACCTTGATTTCAGGAACGTAATTTGACAAAGAAAGTAGATGTGTTACCAAGTCCTCTACGAGATCGCGCATAACACGGCGCACATGTCGCAATTTACGATACACGGCGTCTCTATCCTCGATCGCGCTCCCTGCACCAGGCTGCCCAAGCTCGAGTAGACGTTTCAATTCCTCGTTATGAGCTCTGAAGGCGTTGTTCTCAACGACAACATCATGATGTCTAGTTTCCCATTCAGTGGCTCGAATTTTGTGCCCTCTGGATTCGTCCACTGAGTCGATGACTATTTGGTTGAGATCATTGCCTATACGGCGGAGCTTATCTGTGACCTGCATCCACTGGCTATAGTTTGGGTCACCGTGTTGGTATCGTTAAAAATAAGATCGCAGACCTCTTCATGAGCTACACGCGCTCTAGACAGTGGGGAACGCATTTGCAGTTCGTTAGCCATGAGTGTTCTGAAGTAAAAGGACTAGCCGACTGCCGGCAACGCCTTTTAGCTAAAGAAAGTTAAGGACGACGTGCAGCCCGCATGATTTGAAGGTACGTTGCCGACTAATGGTAAATGGAACCCATGAGTACGTGAAGGCTATTCAATTGAAAAGATCCCGGCAGAAATACCACTTTTATCACTTCGCCATCAGCGGCCGCCCACATCTTTTCAAATTCGTCCCAGCGCGTGTGTGGTGGTCCTTATCGGTAGATGAATCCAGCAAAGCCAGGTCAGCGCGTCATGACTGAGCTACTCAAGAGCATTTCAAGTTTGGCGAACATAAGGCACCCGGTTGTTGACGTGCACACCCATGTTTACTTGCCTCGGTACGCAGCAGAGCTTCGTGCAAGAACCTCAGCTCCCCGTATTTTGAACTGGACAAATGGGGTCAAGACCGAGGAGAGGTTGTTGATTTTGGATGGAGAGCCAAGTGCCGGTCGCCCAATTGGTCCTCAGGTATGTCTGATGTGTATGAAGTATAGTTTCATTCACTTAGAATATATCAGTACTGGGATCGAGATGAGAAGCTCGAATTCATGCGGAGGCATGGTATAAACATCTCATTCGTGAGGTTTGTTCGTTCGCTTTTATTACGGATAGTGGGGCAACTGATCACTCTCGCTGGCAGTTCAGCCAATCCATGGCTCGATTTCTTGCCAGCAGACCGAGCTCAAATGCTAGCTCACGAACTCAACGATAGCCTTGAAGAGTATTGTGCAACTTCCCCCCCTGCCGAGGGGTTCTCTGGTCTCAAGACGCTCTACGGTTTCGGCCTTCTCCCTCTTGTCCCAGATGTAGAAGTGTCCACCATCATTCAGACTATAGAACATCTTAAATCACTCCCTCACATCCGAGGTGTCATCATGGGAACCAAGGGCATTGGCAAAGGCCTTGATGACAATGCGTTGGATCCGGTCTGGGACGCTATTCAGGCAGCGAGGCTTGTCGTCTTTATCCACCCACATTACGGTGTCGACAGTACAGCATTTGGAGAGAATGATAATGGACATGTGTTGCCACTGGCCTTGGGATTTCCTTTCGAAACAACTATTGTGAGTAATATTTCGCGTCTGATGATCAAAAATGAATTTTTACTTCAATGTTTAGGCCATCGCGCGCCTCATTCTCTCGGGTGTTTTGGATCGTTTCCCGAACCTCCGCTTACTCTTAGCCCATTCCGGGGGAGCTTTGCCTCAGCTGTCATCTCGACTGGCCTCGTGCATTGAACATGATCCTATCGTTGCGAATAGGTTGAAACATGACGCAAGATACTACCTTGGACAACTCTATTTCGACGCTGTCGCATACGGTTCCGAAGAGTTGACCTTCGTTAGCCGAACTATTTCTCGGGCATCTGCATTCCAGAAAGGCGGGGGGACTATTGATCCTCATCTCGGAAGCACCAGACTCTTGTTTGGTACCGACCACCCATTCTTCCCGCCACTTGAAACAAGCCAAAAGTGGCCAAGCGTAGAAAATAATCTGGCGGCCATCCGGAGTATGGCTGGCGTAGATTCCAAACCGGAACATCAGGCCAACATCCTAGGTTTGAACGCGCTTAGACTTTTCGATCTCCATGATCAATTATACACATAATGTATATCTAATGTCCATCACATGGGCATCTGGATTTTCAAACTGAAATCTATGTGTGGTACAGACTGATGAACAGCGCTTGTGCTGAGGATGTCGATATCTATCACAACATGGTGAATAAAGACCATCGCGAAGCAAACATCTACTGACCATTGATTGCACGCTCCTGAAGGTTAGCCTCAGTGATGTTACCGCTCGTCTCGAATAGGAACTTCCGTTTCCCAACCCACTTTTCCTTGAGCTTTCGAGCAACACTTACGAGATGTTCCCCTTCAATATTATCCAGCATGATGATGTCAGCGCCCGCTTCGATAGCCTCGTCTGCTTCAACTTCTGATCCAACTTCCACATCAAGCAACAAGCTAAAGCCGCCCACTGCACGAGCCTGTCGGATTGCAGCAGTGATCGATCCTTTACAGTAATATCAGCTGGACTTGAATTGAGTACTTCGTAGAATGAAGCGCACCTGATGACCAAATATGATTGTCCTTGAGCATAATCATACTCGAAAGGTCATGGCGGTGAGGATCAATACCCCCCACAATCATTGCATATTTTTCAACCAACCGAAACCCTTGTGGTTGTGAGCAGATCAAGCTGTTTGAAAAGGCAACTTACCTGGGGTTGTCTTCCTGGTCCCAGCAATAATACCCTTGTACCCATAACCAACTGCAAGATCTTTGATGCGTTTGGATCTTCGGAGGAAGACGAAGACGTAAACATGATAGGTACAATTAAATGGTTACGTGACTTACTTCGTTGCAATGCCGCTGCACCTCGCAAGCATGTTCAAGGCGATGCGTTCGCCAAGTAGAAGGTGCCTTGCTTTGCCTCGAACAGTAGCGATATGCTTGACGGGCTCAAAGGTCTCACCCTCCTGGATATGCCATTCAACCCTGCAGGTCCCTGAAATTACAGCGAATTGACGGAATCAGAACGATAACGTACTCGCATCCAAGCTGCGCGAAGACTTCATTAAAGAAGGGTCGTCCGGCCAAGACCGCGGTCTGTTTGCCTTTCCCAAAAAGAAATGCCTCGCGGTTAACCTCACCCACAACATAACCGCCGTAATCAAAAGATGGAGTATCCTCTGCAAGCCAACCCGCGACCTGAGACCTCCAGCTAGGAGGAAGCAGATGTTCGTAAGAATTGGTAGACATCGTTGATGCAACCGAACTCGTTAAGCGAGGTGAGAAAAGGAACAATGTCTTTCTCAGGCTTCTCTATGGTCTGAATACAGGAGACTAACACCACCCGTTGAGTGGTGAGAAAGCCACTGCTGAATATGATTATCGACAGATAGCAAGGCGAGAAGGATGTACGATACAATAATGATGGATGATCATCGCTGCAACGAGGACAATCCAAGTGAAAGGGTATGAGGAAAATGTCTGTAACGCAGTAACGGCAACCGCAAATCAAAAAAGAACCACTACGCGAAGAGAAAATATCCAAATATAACCCGTGTTTACGCAAATGCTTAGAAATGAGTGGTGATAAAGGCAGCCAAGGCCGCAACAGCAGTCAGGAAGCCTGTCTCCATTTTCATTCCAAGGATGGCTGCACTAGAGCTAGTGGGGGTTGTGCTGGTATCTGAGGTGGTGGTAGACGCTGTAGTGGTCGTCTGAGCTACCGCGGTAGTCGGGGTGCTATGAACGAAATGGTCAGAGACAATAAATTGAGGTAAAATCAAACTTGCGAAGTAGAGGGGGAAGTGACCGATGATGATGATGATCCAGTGGTAGAACCCACTGAAGAAGTCGACGTCGTGATGCTGAATTGGTTGGACTGAGCGAGTAAGGTGTCGAGATGTTCAGCATCTGCGGCAAGGTTGACACGGAAACCAGAGCCCTGAGGCCAGCCTCCACTTGGAGGGTTGCAGACGATTGTTCCCGAGGTTCCATCAACAAGTGCGTTGAGGACCTGAGGACCCTGTGGCATAACGCCCTGGTTCTGAATGAAGAATATTAGAATTCCTTCGTAAAGCGTATGCCAATATACATGCCACGTTGGTCAACACCGCCGTGAAGTTCAATGGGTCGGTGTCAACGCGCACCCATGTCAAGTAGTTGGGTCCAACGGTTGTCCAACCCTGAGTGTCACCAGGAGCGGTGACCTGGTAGGCAAGAGTCGATGTGATGGAGGCCAAAATGATAGCGGCGAAGGAGCGCATGTTTGCAGAACCAGTAGGTGATGGTGGGGGCAGAAAAAAGAGTCTGGTTGTTTTTTAAGGAGGGTAATGAACGTGGTCAAAAGGCAAGAGTCTCGCTTTACATATTACGGCTACCTTGGTGCCTCTTGGTACCGACCCGAACAAAAACTTCCGTGGGTTCCAGTTCCCACGGCGTGTTTGATTTGTTGTTCGGTGTTTGGAACCAGTTGGATGGATCAGTAAGACATATTACATGGTGGTGACATCAAGACTAGGTTTCCGCACTCAGCTCGTATAAATGGAATATTATCCAGTGAACAGGATCAAAATATTCATTGTACATCGTGTGATTAACTTGAGAGATAATTATAGGCCTGTTTTTCCGCGCTTCGACGAAATGTCTAAGGAAGGCCCGGGTTTCCACCATGCATGAGCACCGGGGACGGAGAGGCACGAAGCACGAAGCACAGAGAGCGCCCGACATCATCGGAATGAAGCACCGGTCATTCATCGCCTCGCACGTCAAACACTATTACAGCCATGTCTCCGACTTGGAAGTTGAAAGCGGAAGTCGAGAAACAAGGAGGTTCCCATAAGGCCGTGCACACGAGTCCAGCCAACGGGCCGCCAAGCTCAGACGATTTCCATTGGATTAGCTCTAGAGTAATCAGTAATATGGCCATGCGACGTTAAGCACTCGCCAATAACATCTCCGCATCCCGCCAAAGATCACTTTGGCCCCAAATACCACAGATGGTAGTAAAAATTATCCAGCACGATGTTTCAGCCATGCCATTTTTGGATGACAAATTATCAGGCACTCCAGGCTCCCCGGTCTTCCGTCGCCGAACGAGTAGCTCTAAACAAGCGCGAGCTAGGCTCCTAAGTTGACTCATGTCATCTGCTGAAATGAAGTCTTCCACTTTGGCCAACAACGCAAACATCCAACGTGCATGGCTCTCAAGGATCGCGAAGGTTGGATCAGCAGGGTGCTGCGAGTGAATGTTCATCCAGTGAGCGAAATACATGAGAAGGTGTAGGGACATGTTCTACATTCAAATTTAGCTAGAGACACATGTGAGAATGCATTGACATACGTACATGGTCTATTTTTCGCAGCAATGAGGGGGTGATCTCACGAGAGTTACAAAGCTGTACATGGCCTGGACGAATTGACAGTGGACCTGTACTTCCAGATTCTGTCTCCACTGGTGACATATATAAAGCAGAACCGTTATTTGGAAGTGGCTGAGCTGCGGATGGTGTCTCGGCTAAATTATCCTCCGCGAGTTCAACATCGCCCTCTGAATTGATGCGCCAAGTCTCGTGAGTTTCATGACGATTTTTCTGGTCGTTGTTGTCATGTTCCACCTCTGACTCGTCGCGGATCGCTGGCATGTGACTGGAGAATCTACTTTTCTTCGACGACAGTTTCTTTGATTTTTTTGGTGGGTTCCAGTCAGATTCCGGTGAACCAGCAAGAAATGTCCACCACAAATCTCTTTCTTTCTTATCTGGCATCGCCTTGCGTGCTCCATGTGGATCGATATGTACGTGAATAGTTGGTTGAGCGATATTCTGGAGACCGGGGTTTATCACTCATTCAGGTACAAAAGGACGGCGTACAGTTAACTTACCTTCCTGAGATTTCGAAAGTGTGTTAAGAAAGTAGAGCGCCAATGTTCACAGGGAAGATTGCTCCGTGAACTGTCCGCGGGCTGCACGAAATCAAAGGGTGGAACAGGTTCTGGCAGTTCGTATGGGTTAGCGACTCTTGTAACGTGCGGTAGCTGCCGTGCATTGCGTCTGTAGAAGTGTTAAACAGGGAACCAAACGCAACGATGTCAACCCACCTGACCGTGAACAGATATTGCATTCCATCTTCCGGCTCGCAATCAAAGTCCATAGGTAGATTGGCCACGGGCAATATTTGTTTTCCAAAAGATGGTTCGTCGTCGTCTGAATCGTACTCCGCATCTTCCCATTTGCGCTTGGTACCAGTGGAAATCATCTCAGCGTTGCGTATGGCGACGTGGGTGGAGGGCTTAGGAGAATATGATAAAATGATGAGTAGGCGAGATCTTGGAGCGCGGGAAATGATGCCAAACTCCAAACCGAAATTTTATTGCACACAGGGGTGCTTCTGCATGCCTCGAAACTACGATACCACATATCTCATTAATCATCTCTTGCAGGATGTCTACGACAGAATCGATGGACCTGATAGCTGACGACGACATTGATACGGAAACATTGCAGGCCCAAATTAATATGTCCATGTCATTTGCAGAAGATCTAGTTTCATCATGGATAAAGCCTGCGCATAAAGCTAATCTCGGCAAAAGCACGGTCGACGCTCAAAAGTTACTCGATGAGCAACTACGCAGGCCTCCTAGGTGTGTTATGGTATAGATAACAGCCATGGTTTCAACGGTTGACACCATATCCGTGAGTAGACTTGGTGTTGGTGCTTCAATACCAGAATCTTCTGCAACCGCTCGTGACGCTGTGCGTCTAAAGCATCAGTTGATAGGGAAAGGAAAAAAGCGCGCCCCCGAAGATGATACTACCCTCAAGACGGAGCATCATTCTGAAGACGAAGAAAGAAGGGGAGGGACGGTTAGAAAGAAAACGAAACTTGATCCGTTCGCAGGAAGATCAAAGACGAAAGCGAAAATCTTCGGAAACTTTGTCACACAATCAACCCATAAACCGAGCTTCCCTCATCGGCAGACAGACGGTGAAGATAGCAGAACCGGGGGTGATGATATGGAGCAAGACCGCAACGGTTATTCCATATCTTCTGCGCTTGAAGCGAGTAAAACCAACTCAGACTCATTTGCGAAGAAGATGGAGAAGAAACGGTGGAAGCGCTCTGCTACTGGCAGCGAACGGAGCACGAGCTTCCAGGAGCAGGCGATCCCCCATGCGCAGCCTATTACGAACTCAAATCTAAGCGGTAATCAGAGTCTCTCTGTCAATCCACGTCCTCTCGGCAGCGAACTGTCTTCCGTTTCATTTTCAATATCCGGTCCGTTTTCAATGGCTACGTTGCAAACAGGTAAGTCACTGTTCTGCTGGCTCAATACATGGACGTAAACAACAGCACAGAGTTGAAACGGGATGGCGAATTGAATGTCCCGGATATATCGACACAATATCCTGCACCACCTCCGCAAGCGGCTCAACATGCAGAGGCTCTGCGTTCAACAGTTCCGCTGCTAAACCTTGACGGTCCGCCGGACCGAGGAAATGGATCCGGTAAGGATGACAGCCCGGATAGTCCCAAGAAGAGGCGCAAAAGGCGCAAAAAGAAAAAGCAAAATTTTCAGAGTTGACGCGGACGTTAATCTCGATGATACACTTCGTAATTGTGCATGCAGATCTATATCTCATCTCTACGCGCATTGTATTCACATTTCTTCTATCTACTGGAACCAAGGACCCGACCCGAGTCTGTCATGTACCTGGCGATTTATTGCATGTTATGGTTATCTAGTCCCCCGACCTCACATTGTCACGTCGCCTTCGGTTTAGCATGGAAAATGCGCAAACTTTCCGAGCAATTCGAGTTGACCGTTCTGAGTCTTATCATTATGGTTTCCCTATGGCCCGGCATCTACATGCTAACGAATTGCAGTTCTAAGAGAGGCAAGTATGTGTTACAGCATGAGTTCCGTGATAAATAAGTCCCTGCATGAAGCATTCAAATACATAATTATGAAATAGATAATGTCTCAGCCTGTCAGAATGCGGTGCGATTATTTCTTGGAAGACCTCATTCGTGCGACACCCCGTCCAGAATTATATGAGGGTTGTCGAGAACTTTGTCTTGTAGGTTGCCGGTTGACTGGAGGTCTCATAAGGACCGCTTGTCGGCTGTTGTTGCGAGAACTCTGCGAGCCTCGAGCCAGCGTATCGGATTTCCGAGTCGGAGTTCGTCTATTCTTTGCATTCCCAAAGCCGAACATCGATAGCAGTCCCGACTTGGCCCGACCATTCTTGGCTCTCTTAGCGACTTTCTGCTGTCGATTGTACTCCTGCATGGCTTTAGCTTCGCGCATTTCGCGCATGGCTTTAGCTTCGCGCATTTCGCGCATGCCTTCTTGTCGAAGGCGCTCATTTCCACTAAATGTGGCGCGCCATTTGACTAGCCATCCGTGCACAGTCGAAGCCTTGGGCCTGCTTCGGCGACGACCATCAGAGTGGTAGTAGTACTTCCCTAGTCATTAGATTCACAGACAAGAAGAACTTAGTAAGACCAGCTCACTGGTGTGTTCCACTCGATCTCGAACTTCATCGCAGTAAGATAGTATGATCAGGATAGTGATGTGGGGTAAAGATTGATAAGAGCAAGACGACCGCTGGCCGCCGAACATGCCTAATAACTGTTATGTTGGCCAGTACTTGGCAGGCTGCAGGAGGCGTGCAGGCAGCCTTTTAGTAATAAGGTCCAAAAACATGCCATTTGGCGATGCGGCCACCGGAACGTGGTAAAGGCACTCCTTAGGGATGCGGCTACGGTAGCCACGTCGCCACGGTCTACGGTAGCCACGCCGCCACGGTCTACGGTAGCCACGCCGCCGCCACGGTCTACGGTAGCCACGCCACCACGGTCCACGGTTCAAGCCAGTATGAATTTCGAGTTGAACTCATATGTCCTAGTGCTAAGAAACGCGCAGGCGCTGTCAATTTGAGACGCCCTCAGATTAGCTGTCGTTGGATCACGTGGCACCCTCGAGGCAATCAACTCAGCACCAAGCGTACACCTTGTGACACCATGCAAGCGACGGTCCGTAATGTTATCCGTATCTGCTGTTATCAAGGGCCACTGTCCAGCGTGAGACAAAGACAAGTCCCATGTTTTCAAGTTAAAGCACCAATTTTCGAAAAGGCAGCCTGCGGCTTTAGGTACGTCCAGTTCCCGGTGCCTATCAATCTTTCTACATGTTCCGCTTTCCACAGCGCCTTCTAATCACTCTGTTCGCAAGGCCTCGAGCTTTGCGTGTTTGCATATTGATTTTTTTCGTATTTTTTTTCAGCCGATTAAGTATGATTTCCTCGCTCGCTCGTGATGATGATTATAGATGGTAAATACACATTCATCACTGCACATCGATGACATCGTTTGAAGACAGCCTTGGTTGCTAGTACTGCATTTTACACAAGTCAGTTGATCTGCGACCTCTAAGCTTGGGTGGTTGGGTGATTCGGGAGACTGCAATACCCGGACTAACATTCCAAGTTCGCGGACTTACTAGCATATCTCCGTATGAGACCTCGCACTTGCCTCATTTGGATCATTTACAGCATCCCACGTTGCTTTTAGCTTGCGAGAAGAAAGATCGAACGACGGAAGAGCACAGGATTACTGGGGAGGGTGCCCCCGGACATGACGTAAGCCACAATTAGTTACATCCGTCTCGTTAATAGTGATCTCAAAAAATATAGTGTATTTTCAGCGTCATACCCTGGGTGGCGGTGAACGCGCTTTTCAGAAGTGTTGTCAATTTGACTTCTCCATTACACCGCTTTCTTCTCTCTTTCGCCTCCCGCTCGAAATTGGCTGTGATGAAGCCGTTTATCACACCGCCACTTTTCTACCTCACAGAACACTGAACCATGGTAGCCACAAACACGGCTACTCCATCCTCCGAGCCGTGTTCGGAAGGTAGAACAGACCATGTGCGAGGAGGTACAAAACCAACAATGACTCTGAGCAGGACTTTAGACATTCTCGCAGGTTTTCCAAAACAAATCAGCTAAGCAACATGGGTTGGAAGAACGTCGACACCATCATCGAGGGCAAACTGTATCTTGGAAAGTAAGTATTCCATGGGTTCCGAATATTGTATAGTCTAGACTCTTATATTTGATTTCTTCATCCAGTATCCATGCAGCAAGATCGCCGCGGTCGTTGTCAGAGCGCAATATTTCCCATATTGTCTCCGTTTGCAACGACCCTATCCCCTCTGAGCTGCCTGAAAGTGGAATTACCTTTCTCAGAATTCCTGTAGAGGATGTCGACACTGCTGATCTCCTCATACACATGCCTGCTGTGTGCCAGTTCATTGATCGAGCCATACAAGCCCGAGGAATAGTGTTGGTACACTGTCTACAGGGTTTATCTCGCAGTGCGGCAGTAGTCGCGGCATACCGTTAGTCGTCTTCCTTCTCACCTAGTGGTAGTCTAGCTGAACGTTTCTCCTAGTCATGTACACGAAACGCATAGACGCGACATGTGCTATGGACACAGTTAGAAAAGGTCGGCTCCACTCGATTTTTGAGTGAGTACCATTGGACTCACTGGCCTGAACTAGCTCGCGAACAAGTCTGGTTCAACGCTGGTTTCCAAGAGCAGTTAGTTCTTTTTGAACTCTGCAGATACGCTCCCAGCCCATCCTGCGGAATTTACCGCTCGTGGCGACAGAGGGTTAGCAACGCCCTACAAGGCAGTTAAGAAACTGGGTTGTTGCTCAATTGAGATGGCAGCATACCCGGAAAAGTAAGCCATTCCCCCAGCCACTCAATTGCATACCTTCCTAGTCGGATCATTAGACACTATAATCGTACTCCTACAGAACACAGTGCATCGTTTCTCTTGTTGTATCGGCATCTTTCTCTCATCATCATGTTTTCTGTGCAGCTCGGCTTTACTTTGTATCATGTTTTTCCATCGCTCTTGCATTGCTGGATCTCCGAGTCTTACGTCAGCCGTAGATTACCCCGCCTTTACTTTTGTCTCAATAAAAATACTGTTTGCCATCATGATTTTCATGTGTTCAGACCTGCCACGAAGACCGGCAACTCCAACCGAGTAAGTTAGATGACTTTGTCGTGTGGCTATTAGCGCTAGATCTTAATCTGAGGCTGTGATGAAAGCTAATCTCATCGTGAATCTGTGCATAAGTCGGTTCAGTCGATCCTACACAGTGGAAAGCTTGCATCACTGCCACACTCGAAATGCTCGACCTGAGGTTGCTGAGGAAGAACAATGAAAAGGCGTTCAAAACCAGAGGTTCTCGCAGCGGCACACGCAGGAGAACTGTAAGTCTCGGCGTGTCACACAGCAGGCACAGTCAATGACTCGCTCGCATTAAATATACTTTCCCGCAGCCGCCAAAAGTCGGAGTCAAGATTCGTGTGAGCGCAACAGTCCACCGGGGACACGTATTGAACACTCCCTCAAACGTGTCGCGAGACTTGAATACTTACTAAAAGGCGCGTCTCATGGATAGATGATTAGATCACACCGTAGAAACTCTTCCAAGCAACATGGGACTTGCTATTTCTCACATTTTTTCAGGGTTATTCATCCGACAGGAGGCGAGTAGGTGCCAGTAACAGTTTTAATTGAAACGTACCACTTAACACGTCCCACAGGACTACTGATGGTATGATCCTGAGCAGTATGGTGTCGAGACCGGTACTCATGGGATCGATAGCTTGGACTCGACGCTGCGGGGAAAACAACAATTCTCTATAAGCTGAAGCTCGGCGAGATCGTCACGACCATTCCTACAATAGGTAAACGAATTAGCGCGACCCACTCTGTTTATCTAACGCACAAATGCAGGATTTAACGTGGAGACTGTTGAGTATAAGAAACTCCAGTTCACTGTGTGGGACGTCGGAGGTCAGCAAAAGATTCGTCTTCTCTGGCAATACTGTAGGACATTCACTCTGCGGTCGTGAAAATGGTCTCTCATTCAGTGTCTAGACTATAACAACACGCAGGGCATCATTTTTGTGGTCGACTCAAGCGATCGGGATCGCATTCCAGAAGCGAAAGAGGAACTTCGCGTGCTGATGGACAACGAAGAATTACGGGACGCGCTGTTGCTCGTGTTTGCAAATAAGCAGGACATGCCTGGCGCTATGAGCGCAAGTGAACTCACCGATAAACTGGATTTGCGGACGTTCAGACAGAGAATGTGGTACATACAGGTGGGCATTCCTTGTCCGTATGACCGTCCTGCGCTGATATGCGGCAGTCTACTTGCGCAACTTCAGGCGAAGGCCTGTACGACGGCCTAGAATGGTTGGCAACCAATCTCAAGAAGCGTCGTTGGTAGATTATGTCCTATGTGGTTTGGTAGTACGAGAAAGTAAATTGGGTTTCGTAGTATGGTTCGCAATATAATGCAGTGTGATCAGTTTTGGTCCTGGTGAGGGCATTATTGTCCGTTGAGTGGTCCCCTCAAGGTCCGTGTCAAGGCTGAGTTGGTTTAATAGTTGGTGATGAGATATGTAACCGGCAGACGTGGAAGACCAAGAAGTGAACCGCCACCGGGCGGAGTTCAAAAGGGTGGTTCACACACGACGACAAACTTGTTCTTGACCTTCAGTTTACAACTCATTAACGTCCTTGCCCTTCCTAGCTCAACATGGGTCTCTCGGTGTCACGTCTCCTTGCTGGTCTTTTTGGCAAGAAGGAGATGCGTAAGTCCCCACCATCTACACCATGATCCCCGACATCGACTAGAAACTGACATTGTACCTTCTTGCAGGAATTTTGATGGTCGGAAATTGATTTCAAGTCACAATGGAGCTTATTGACTTTGATCCAGGTCGGTCTTGACGCCGCTGGTAAGACTACCATCCTGTATAAGCTCAAGCTGGGTGAGATTGTAACTACCATCCCCACCATCGGTAAGCTGTGCCTATTTTCCTAAGACTCAAATTCCTCTAAGGTTGTTACAGGATTCAACGTCGAGACTGTCGAATATAAGAACATTTCCTTCACTGTGTGGGATGTCGGAGGACAAGACAAGATTCGCCCTCTCTGGAGGCACTGTATGCTATCTTTCCATCTATGCCATCACGAACTTATTAGATTTCTCCAGATTTCCAGAACACGCAAGGTATCATCTTTGTGGTCGACTCAAACGATCGGGAACGTGTGTCGGAGGCTCGTGAGGAACTTCAAAGAATGTTGAACGAAGATGAGCTACGGGATGCTCTCCTCCTTGTTTTTGCCAACAAGCAAGATCTCCCCAATGCCATGAATGCAGCTGAGATCACTGACAAGCTCGGATTACAAGCGCTTAGGCAGAGAACATGGTATATCCAGGTCCGTCGTTTATATCCCCCCCATCTTCAGATCCGCTGACAGTAGACGCCGTAGGCTGCATGTGCCACTTCTGGTGATGGCCTGTACGAGGGTCTGGAGTGGTTGGCGACCAACATTAAACGTCGGTCTTAAGCGATATGTCGTTTTCTGTCGTGTTTGGGTCTTGCATGCGCATTGTCTCCCGATCCTTACGATATCGAAAATTATACGCCCGTCTGCTATTTCTTCCCTCTGCCTCCGCGTACATCCCTCTTGAATTACCCAGTTTTCTTTTCCATGTTTTGTGTAAATTTTGAGCCCTAGAGGTTGATATGCACTGCTCTCAAGAGTGGACCAAAAAGTTGTGTAAACCGCAAGGATCATCACATCGAAATACAAAGGGTATGCGATGTGCATCATCGGTTTTCTCCAGGAAATACCCTGCCAACGGCGTCCGCTTCCTTTCTCCGTCTCTCTCCTCTTTCTCGGGACAGGGCGTCGCGCCGACTCGATCCGTACCTAGCTAGCTTCTCAAGGAGTGTCTGGAGTTTCTTGGGTCGGACAACGGAATACGTTGTTTGCCGGACTTGCGGTACTAAATAGTCTTGTACAGCGTCGTTTAATACGATCGCCGCCATCTACAGCATTTGCGGTGTTAGTCAAGCCAGAAAGGAGGGTGGATATGTTTTTACCGAGCGAAGTTCAGCGAAAACCGAGTTGAGATGGCCCCGGCCGATACGGGTTAACTCCCCTTCCAGGAACTCTGTATCCACCAAAACATTTGAGATGGCATTCTCGTTCATCGTTGAAACATCAGGCCCGATCATAAAGTTCTAGTTGCAAAAGGCCATGAGCGCCCGATGCATGTTGACCAACCAACTGCTCACCATTAAGCACTCAGCGATATATCCGACTGCTCCTCGATACGCCTCGTCTTTGTATATCTCCTTGATGACGAGAGAGTCCACAACTGTTGTGAGCCAGTTGATAAGTTCATACAAGTACATGCTGGCTGTGTCCTCGCGGGATTGCGGCGTCCAATCGTACTCTGCCAAATCAAAGAAGTCATCTAGTTTAGAGGTGATAAGACCCGTCACGCGGTTGAGGGCAGGGGTGACGGTGTTGGCGAAAGAAGAGGAAGAGGACAGCCGGATAGCACCACCCCGCTGTGTTGACCTGATGGAAGGGGCTCAAGAGAGTTATATAAGGATGATGACGAGCACTTTACCGAAGACTTGTCAGCGAACGTTCCAGCTCCGAACACGCAACCTCAAAATGCTCGAGATTTGAAACAATCTGAACAACTTGAGTAAGCGTTGATGTGCTACTTAGGCACTTGGAAATACTGTCGCTGATATGGTTTGTAAGCAGTTTGTCTAATGACTGTCCAATGAAGTTTAATCGGTCGCACGATGGCATGGTCCACAATATGCCCACCTTGTTCAATAGTTCGTCGATATTGCCATGATGTTGTGACACTCCATCCACAAAGTGATAAAACTTCTGGATGAAGTTTCGAATCTGCAAGTGTATATTTACAAATGAGCTTAAAATGGAGTTGAAAAAAGAACACATTACATCTTGGCAGCACAGGAAGAAACCTTGTGACCATGGCAGACTGAGAGGGAGACCGCTCCTACCGAATCATGAGTATATTATTCCCAGGAGGATCTGATATCATACTTTGCAAGAGCGTCTTGTTCTGACGGGTCCAACCATACAACTGCAAGCACAGAATCTCTTTCTGATGGTGTCGTAACTTGCATGGGGAGATGGTCGTCTTGGAGGACAATCTGGGTTGTAAACCTTGAGCGCGATCGCTCAAAGAAAAACTCTGCATAACTTACACCATCAAACCTGCGACTGAACTGGCCTTCAAGAAGGCCGGCATATTTCTCGAACAGCGTAAGGATGAGTGAATGCAGTGACTGGGTGGCATACGAGTAGGACTAGCGAAGCGGTCACTTTTGTGTACTTTGTGATGAATCTCGAAAACATACCTCCAGCGTCGTGACGAATCCAATGAGACACTCCTTGACCCTCAAAAATGAATCTGGGTCGGTCTCATTTGTCAAAGACGCGTTGATAGCTGACGAAAGACGCGCAACTAGCGCTTCCCATAACTCCTCGACCTCCCTCTCAGAGCGGAAGTTGCCAGTCGTCTCAAGAACATGTGATTCTATGATAAAAAATCCACATATTTCCTGAGTCAGGCTAACCAAGGAGGCAAGCGGGAGCGGATCCGGTAAAATAAGGTCTGATTGCGCCTGAATTTTGATTAAGTTGGCGGGAAGAGAAAGCTAAACACTGCCGCACTTTACGATCTGCTTGATAAGATCTTCGTAGGTCATCGATTGAATCCAGCGTCGTGTAGATATGTATGCACTGGTAAAGCGGCGTGAAATCAACCTTTAATTTCTCGCTGTCGAGAACATTGGCTGACAACAGGATGGTAATCGGCCGATTTATGTGGGGTTAAGGATAGAACTCACTGTCCGACCGCTCTTGGGTCACCATTTCCACTGCGCTCCCGACACGGCTCAACCTCAACATTGGGTCTTTCTCTCGGCGTGATCTCCATTTGCGCGTGCGATAGTCCATTGCTTCTAATGCCAATTTGCCAACAAGCCCACTGACATTCCGAATATCCAGTAGCCACTGCTTCATAGAAGCAGTCACCGCATTCTGAATTTGAATCCGTAGCGAAGGTAGAGAGGACAAGAGATGTTGATAGAATGGTGTCTGTGATAGCGAATTCGAAGGCAGATTCTGTATGTCTTCCAACGACTAGTGGTTCCTTTCAGGCACTTTACGGGCGGCAGGGGTGGCGTTACATACCCGCAGAGCACTCCAATATTTCCCTTCCTTGATCAATTCACCGATTCGATTCACCACATCCAGGACTTTCAAACAAGCTTGCAGGGTATCGATTGCTTCATCAAGGTTAGCTGCCGTCTTCTTGGACTGCAGCAAAGTTCTTTTCTTCTCCACTAAACTTCGACCAACCTGAGATACGCTGGCGTCCAAAGTCGTGATCTTGTCCCTGAGGTTGGTAGTATATGACTTGACTGTGAAAAGAGTCGAGGCGGAGGAAATGAACTCTTGATAGTTATCTGTGCATATTTGCTCGATCTCACTGTCCTTTGTCGCAATGAGAGCCTGAACATTGCGCAGGTATGCTTCCTGCTGGCGGTTCGCATGAATCTGCTTGATGATAGGTCCAAGCTGTTCAAGGTTCTCAGAAGAAGAGGACGGATCAAGGAGATGTATTTGTTGCAGCTGCTGGTCAATGCTCTCTTGGGTATATTGTGGACGCCTTTGAGGAGCCATGCTTGCAACTGCGACTAACTTGAAGACACTATTGATGTCCTAATTTGGACGCCAGGCTGGTGTTTGTTTGGCAACAGCCTCTGATACAAACAACACGAGTCCACATGGCCCCACTCAGGTACTCACACCCAGTGAACATCGGACATTGCGAGAGGGTGTCAGAGCGTGCGATACTAGTAGAAGTACGCAAAGTGCCGTATCGTGTTGATAGAGTTCGATAACAAATAATATGCGTTTTTTCAAACAAGTTGAGGCAAGCGGACGTGGGATGGAAGCTGTAACAAATGTATTCTATGGGTATGATTAGCTCATGTGCAACAAGAAGAATAGGGCATGTTTGACTCACATCTCAGTTTCTCGGAAAGGACTGAGATGCTTGTTTGTGGGACTCATAATTTTAGAGTATTTAGCATAGTGATGGAGCAATAACTGGTAGCATAGAAAATCATATCCTATATTGCATGCCTCAGGCCAATGTCAATCCATTGTACATTGAACCCTCAGGTTGTGCTTGCAATATCTCATTCTGACGTCTGCTGCAAATGCACACACTTTGCTCGAACACATCAGGAAAAAGCTTGGGTTGCAGTTGCACCCCACAACATATCTGGTGATCAGAGGTAAGCGAGGGGATGGAGAAAGCTGATAAGACAGAATATAATCTCAGTGTCTGATTAGAAACTCTCTATACATATAGCACAGTACTTGATAAGACAGAATATACTATGTTTCATTAGCACACTGTATAATAAGGGAGAAATATAATGGGGCTTACATCTCAGTGTCTGGTTAGAAACTGAGATGTTCAAACATGAAGGCTCATAGCGTTATATGT
>QFEN01000341.1:24548-63570 GCA_003316125.1 Auricularia polytricha
CAGTATTTATGACTTAACGCCTGCCATGCGGGTGGTACGAGCGATGTAGCTGCTCGGAGGTTGTGATGAGACATAAAAGTGGCGATACAGTGTATGAGTCAGAGCCGGACTCCAAAATGGTTAGCTATCGCACGCACACCGCGTTGCGACAAACAGCTCGTACTTATGCTTCAGTATGCTCGTAAGGTAGTAGCCTGGAAAGCAAATAGGTTGATCAGTCAACAGTCGAATAGAAGGGGGTCCGCACTTCGTAGACCTGATGATATTCGTAAGTCATCTCCAGTCTTCCAGACCCTGGCCCACCACTAGGACAGAGTCGCGATCAGCCCTACCACTGCACGCGTACATTCAGATCGCGTCCATCACATGGATGTGATTCAGAGATAGCCCGACATCCCAATTACAACAGAGTTGATTACGATGACAAGGACGGTGTGATGAACAAGTTCAAGATGAAGGAATCGGTTAGAAACACGATTGTGATTTTGTGAAGTGGTCGCAAATTTTTGGTGAAATCGATCGTAGATGTGCTTAATCTGAAAGGGTCCTTGAGAGGGAACAAATATTGTCATTCCGGTCAGGGGGTCATGACCCCCCACTGCTTGGTGACCGATGAACATACACGTAGAATACTGGATCAACTACACACATAACCGCGTGAGTCTGAAATTCTAATCTATGAATCAACATGCATGCTACTATCGTCCTACTTCATCAAACATCTACCAAGCGCACGTCAAGCACAGTGTTTCATTACCCCCTAATCAACAGGTGAGGGTATCAGTCCATGCGTATGGGACTGTTGATATCATCCTTGACCCAGATACATCGTCACTCATCCTAAACATCGAGCCATCCACCCACCGCCTCCAAGCTATCCTATATCCCTTCTCCAAGTTCCTCGTCCATCGCTCCGTATCGAACAAGGGCATGGTATCTCTGTTCAGGAAAAGACGCCGTCGCAGGTCAAGCAAGTCCCCATTTACTTCCACATTGCCATTGGGTTGCACAATGTAATGCATGCTGTTCCCTAGGGCAACCACGCGTTCTTCATATTCCTCCCTACCGGACACCACCATGTACTCACCAAACCCAGTAGCACTGGTCAAGCTCGCGGCTAGAAGAAATCTTGTGGCGATGACTCGGCCAGGCGCAAGCGATCAACGGCGTGCCGGACCAGAGCACGCTGGACAACGGACAGTCAATTTCACCTTGTGTGGCGGGTGCAACCACTCACTCGGCTGCAACAGTATGCGCGCTACACTGAATAGACAAGTCAGCTTGTACATCGAGCATTTTATTACCAAAGACTCACTTCTGACGTGTCAAGAAAAAGATCAGAAACTCGGCCTCGGTAGCTGCGATGGTCTTTTGCAGTAACATCCGTGAACCTGATGCGTGATGCTATCTCGTTACCTGCCCACTCCTTGGCAGTTTGGATCAGGTGGAATTCTTCAGCACTAGGAAACCGCAGTAACCAAAAAATGCTACGTGGAACCCGGGCTAGAATATGAAGCCAAGTTGCAAATATGTCCTGACACGAACTCAGCGACCAGTTTACAACATCAAATGCCGGCCAGAGACTCGCGGGATCGATCTATTTGGCCGCTGTCTGTCAGTTGTTTACTACCTTGTGTTTACCTATGATACAAATACAGTCTAAACCTTGTACAACTTTCTAGTTCAAAAACAAAAATCAATAACAAGTGAAAAACCATGACAGGGCACGTACTTGATTAAAATTGGCAAAAATGACGACATCTCTGGAACGCCGATCAGAGGGGGCTGTAAGAACGCCGTAGCAGCACCTACAAGGGTAAATTAGGAAACAGGGCTTGTCTAAAGTCTGTCCTACACTTGATTTCATCATTCCAGAGTTTTGTCGCTGGCGTCTGAGCACGCTCCCCGACCGAAAGATCTCGATAAGACTGTTGTGATCGGTGGCAAAATATGCATGCTAGTGAAAGATGTCAAAGCTCAAGACCCCTAAGCAGTGGTAGCACAACTCACTGGTATGTATATCGGACACTCTGTGCTGAACACACGTTAACCTCGATCTGCTGTAGGTGTTTGGAAGGACGTACGAGATCCAATTGGGAAAGGATGATTCTAGATCACCCTCCTCTCCTACTGGAACGCCAAAATCACTGTTCTGGCAGCAACGATTTAGGCTTCGTTTCTGATATGCTTGAACCCGTGCAAATAGGTCGACAGGACATGTCATAGTATCGCAGATGAGATAGTCGCACCAGCCTGAACAAGATAACAAGTCAGGATAACGAAGATCAGGACTGTATTCAGCAAAAACCTACTGGTTGCCAGGGTTCTAGCATAACCCATTAAATGAGGCCTGAACGGGATTTGGTCGTGCAGCGAAAATTTCGTTCCTCGCTCCTCCGGTATAACCGCCCAAGTTGACAACTATGCTATTCTATCAACAGCACGTCCTGAGGGAGTTATGCGACTTACGGATATGTATATGATCCTCCTCAATCCTGTTAACGATGTCTACATTTGACCAAGAAGAGACATCGAGAAAGTTAAAGTCGCCCTGCTCAAAGTACAGTCGGAAGACTGACCCATCTGATGCGCTCGTCGCATATAGGAAAATGCAGAACCAGTCCCGGTCATATAGACGGAAACCCGATTTCATGAGATGGCTTAAGGGATTATCACTGCGCTATGTGAGTATCACAGCGAGAAACAAAGCATCAGCTAGATGTACCTAAAGTCGCTGGACACATAACCAACGTTAATACGCCGTTTCAACGGAGGCGGCGGCACTCTGTCTGGTGATATCTGTGTCATTATAGTATGTGACACGCGAAGGAATTTCTGTGTGCAATGCGTCGAATGGTGCAGCTGAGCAATGGAAGCGTGAACTTAATGAAGGATGTAAGCCAAACATTTGAAAGACATTGACGTAGATTTGACATACGGTATGAAAAGGGAGTACAGTTGGAACCTTCTGTAAGAACGCTGAAGGGGGGCAGAGCCAAACGACCTCGCAGCAGGAGCTGCCTTCGGCGGCGAATGTGGCACCCCTTCTCCGTAGACTGTTTCTCCGTAGGTTTCAATGTAACGTCGGTGTTGCATCCTCATTCGGTACCAGTCAATAAGGCGCATAAGGAAACTCCCTTCATCAATGAGAGGTTGTCGCCCATCTGAAACATATGTGAAAAGGCAAGATCGGTGAACCCATCTTCTTAAGCTGTGGTCGCATTGAGGTCTTGATGTAGCCAAGGCTACAGTGAGAAGCCAGTCATCAACACTCTTCTCGCCGAGGATGCCAATGTTCTGGTGATGAAGCTCCGACAGGTGCCTCTCACATATCGCTATTGCGCTGGTATTAGTGCAGAAGGTCACAAATTACCTCGCGCTGTCCAATTGCAGACAGCATTCATCGGCATACTCAATCCACAATAGGCTACAAAGCCTGGATTTATGGTTACAGCCTTCAGGTAATAAGGAACTGCATCTGCAGGACAGCCCTACGAAGCCAAAGGCGTTTGGATATAGCAGCTTGCATGGGAAACAGAAAATGCTTACCATATCTTTCAGGGTATTTGCCGTGTTAACTAAAGCAATGTCTAATTCAGAGTGTAGTTGCAGAGCGTAGTTGAATACTCTTCCATTTTCATGTGCATGTAAGTCTCAACTGAAGTTAACTTGGTACAACTCACCCAACTGCATACGTAGTGTGGCCCGCATCTTTCAGCAGCGAGCCGAAATTCGAAAGCAGATGAGGATGCGTGGGATCGATTTGCAATCCTTTCTCGTAGTAAAGGCGGGCAACATCTCTTCTAGACGCGACTCGTGACGCATTTGCAGCCGCACTACTGTCCATGCCGCATAGGACGACACCAATATCATTGAATGCAGAGGCACTCGAAAAAAATGACAGCGCAAGATAGTGAAGCAGGAGAACCAGCGCATTGTTGGAACAGTGCGGAATATCAAGACCAAGGTCAGGGATCGATGCACCTTCCTGAATGTGCCGTGCAAGGGTAAGTAACGCAGATGAGGTTGCAGTCTTGACTTCATATGTCGATTGATCAGAGTGAAACGCAGCCCGTACATCAGAAGCGGTGTGCGGGGAAGCGAAAACGACAGCCGACAGCATCCGCGCCTAATCTGGAAATAGCACGACATGGCAGCGTTCCGGTGGTGGGATCCACCATAGCATTAATGAAGCCGTCACTGGCATGATGGACTGCGTGCACCAGTGCCAAGCTAGTGTCGTCGAAACGTGAAAGATGGTTGGTGCTAGCACAATCTTGGATTGCGCCCAAAACATTATTCGGTTCTGGCGATGGCGGTAGCGTGGAAAATGCAAATGATGCAAACCAGCTGGCAAGAATGATGTCTCGGAATGTCAACGTGGTTCCCGAGGATACCGGTGGTGAAAGACGGATACCCACTTCAATCGCGTTAACATAATGACGTAGAGTAGGTGATGTGTTGCCATCTGCTTTTAGTTGGATGTTTGCGATGGATGTGGAGACGTTCAGTAGACGATGGGCATGCTGAGGGGTCACTGACGCAAGCAGTCTGTCGTGTGCTGCTTTCAAATGGGCGCATAAATCACGGCAGGACAGTGACGCCTGCTCTGACATTGTTGGCAATATCATGAGTTCCGACAAAAGGGCGTCCTGTTTGCTCGTTTAATCAAAGAACCAAGAACTATATCAGCAGCATACCAAGAAATCCCAGTCTGGGGGGTCATTCTGCAGGCATGCAAAGATGGCGTTACTATCGGCGTTGCAAGTTTTGGACCTCATCGTCAAAGGAGGTCAAGTCGCGTCTCAAATATTTATAGGCTCTCGTGGTGCAGAGCTCATCGGGACATTTTGCCCAATCAGAAAGAAGGTCATGATGCAGCTGTGCGTCTTGCGTAAGGCTTGCACCCTGATGTTTTCTTATGGTTCGACGTATTATCCGCTGTGGGAGACTGTGGAGAACGAAGCTTTGGCGTTTCGGCATCAAAACGTATCTGTAGATTCAGACGAATGATGGAAGAAACAGGCACACTGCCGGCTGGAAGCGTAAGTTTCTTTGGTAGGAGATCGGCACCTTTGGCATTAAAAGGTTTTAGGACTGCGTGTATGCCGAGGACAACGTGGGAGTGGAGACTGAGGACCTACAACGACATACCGTCTACCCTCATCAACCTACGCTCATTGCCACATCTACACCTGGGTCATCCACTTTGGGCTTTTTGGAGGCATCTAAAACCTTGGTCTTCAGAGAGACCATCATAGCCCGGAAAGCTTCCTCGCCACCGGGGTAAACTTTCTCCAACGATCCGCAACAAAGGTCAGACTCCAAAGCGAGGTTCAGCAGCTCAATTAAGTGTCCGTTTATGGGATCAATGCTCAGTGCCTTTGTGATGGACGTTAGGAATAGACCACACCAAAGGCTGCAGCATACCTCATGATATTTGATAATTGCCTTGTCGATCTCTCCAAGATGATGATACACCATACCCAGATAACCAAGACCCTGAGGATGCTGGGGTTCGATTTCCAATACACGTTGATAATTTGTCTTGGCCATTTCATAATTTCTAGGACAAGCACGTCAGGTTTGTACGCTCCCAAGAACCCTAAACTCACTTCAGCTTTCTATAGCAAGTTCCGAGATTGAGGTATGTTGTCGTCCATGACATCTGGGAGCTTTGCGTCACTTGGGCAAGTTCGAGCGAACGTTGGAAAAGATCCGCTGCTCGCTGGTAGCTGCTGATTCCATCAGCATGAGCCTCAAGATTGGCTTAGCACTGGGCTCACTCTCCGTGCGTGAACGCCATAACTCCCAATTCATTGATAAGAAGAGGGTCTCCATCACATGAGGCATAAGCAGCGTTCAATGCTTCATCGGCTAACAAATGATTGGATAGCATAATTTGCTCCATGCCCACAAATAGCAAAGGTAAATGAGAACTGGATTTCATTAGCATGTCTATCATGACCCACCGATCGAAGACAGCCTCACCCTGTAAACATGCGAGCACAGGTCGAATATGCAGTGACAGCATGATCATGCTCCCCTTCCATCGCAAACGTGTGAGCGAACGCGATCCATGCAGGTCCAAATCGTGGATCCATTAATGATGTTTTACTGTGGATATTTGACAGGTATCCGGACAAAGAAGACCTGATGGACTCACCTGAAGTACTGTCGTGCTTGCGGCCATTTCCCAGATGCAAGGTACCAAACTCCAACTGCATACCAGCTAATGGGGTTCTCAGGCTCCCGTTCCACAAGTTCATGTGCTAGGACAAAAAGTTTTGAGTGAAGATGGTTAAGATGGTACATGCAAGCAATGTGCAGTGGCATAGTGGAATCATGAATAGAAACCAGTCCTAATATCCTGCAAAGCCATTTGAGACATTTGGGATAGATTAAAATCCATGGCAACAAGCATTCTGACCTTGTCGTGATGGCATAACAGTCGGCCCAGCAAAATTGAGCATAGAGTGCATCCGCAAAGCTGAATAACACATCAGGATTGTCAGAGAGTCCAAATTCCTCGACAAGACGTCTGCGGGTCAGGGCATGTTCTTCTGCGTGTTTGTACTTCCGCAACTGAGAAGTGTATATGAGCTGCACAAAATCGGCATCTTCTTGCGTTTGTTCCCTGTAAGCGAGACCCTGAACAAACTCCCATTCTACAGCAGTCAAATACTAGGTAATGGGCAGTGATGCTTGGGGCCTAACCTTCGTCCGGAGTCATCATTTCACCACTGACTAGTTGGTCAAATGCATCGTAACATTTGACGTCCAAAGTCAATGCCTCCATAAAGCAAAACTTTGCTTGATCCCCACGATTTAGCTTGAGCATAAGTATGCCACGCAAATGGCACATGGAAGCTTCGACCTACACAAGCAAGCAAGCGTCAAACGTTGTGGTCGAAAATATACGTCCACTTACCTTAATACCACCATCAACATTCGGCACGGCAGGTCCACTCCTTGCTGAATGATCTATTAGTGGATGGTAGAAGCTGTGCATGACTGATATGAACCTGAATGACGGAATGGATTCGCTTCGCCGAGCATCTCTGTCGCGTCTGTCCAATTCCCTTGCCGCACTTGACACTGTGCAGCAAGATATCTGCATGCTACACTCATGTCCACAAGTCTTGATACGGAATCCTGTAACTCTTCAGGAATTTGCATCATGCCAGCGTCACCCATTGGCAGCTGAGGCATTAGACTTGTGCCAAGGTGCCCCTCCTTCCCTTTGCCTTTCGCGTCTGCAGTTAGACTACTCATTGCAGTGTCGTCCACTACCCTGCGTTCGAGGTTCAAGGGCGCATCCTGCATTTTTGGTGTCATAGCAGGAAAGGGTCTAGTCAACAGTCTCTCAGCACGCGCGTACTGATGAGTCATGAAATAAGTCTGAGCTAGCCAAAACGCGTCATTTGGGTCATCTGCGCGTCACAGAAGATACACGAATAACAAGGAATAGTCAGAGCGATAGCAATTGTCGAGGCGGCGCAACTTACTGGTCCATGACAGTATTTTGTCACCCCAAAAGGCAGCAGTTTCATAGAGATGCTGCATCAATGCATCATGCCGCCACAGCCTCATACGGTCAATCATCCCCCACTCGCCATCCTCATTGTCAGGTTCCATCTCAGTGACCTGAAAAACATCCATGGAGTCATTTGCAAGGGGATGGCGGCCAACGCTCTCCTTCGCTCGCCGGTATCGCCGAAGCGATGATCTAGGCGAGCTTGGAAGCATAGAACGATTTGGATCAAGCGCAAGGGGTCGACTAGTATGTGTCGAGCCACTCATATCCGCTGCAGAAAACGAGGAAATTATCGGTTGCGGGCCAAAGGAGAAGGATGATCCTATTGAAACTCGATTACGAGAACTTGCTGTCGATGGCAGATGAGGTATTTGCGGGATAACAAAAGCGCCAGCTGGTGGGGGCGTCGAGGTCATGTTACGGTCAATATTATGATCACTCGAACTTCGCCCGGGGACACAACCAAGCAGTGATTAGTGATTATGTAATAAGCAAGTCCGGACTAGATCAAGATCTCTCTTCGAAGCAAAATATTTTCGCAATTGTGAAGCATCGATATTATCGTGCAAATGTCCTGTCTACAGCACCTGAGGCGATCCTAGGTGATCGATTAATTCTCCATCCTTACAGATTCTCAGTTGCCTTCGTTTGTATTTGTAGTCTGAGCAACTTACCCTCTGCAATCCAACATCTAGTTCAATTTTGATCATTTCCATCACACATTGCAATTATAACAAAGATTGCAGAAGTGACAAAGTTATTAAACATGTGGGATAGGCAGTGTAGCGCAGAGCTTCAAGTTGAAACAGAGTGCTCAGATTAATTATGCAGTATTGTGCCGTAAAATTTCCGTCTCATGTCGCATGCCGCGCGTCAAGGCTAACAGGATGTTCTCGATGCGAGCCTGACGGTCCTGCAAAACGGTTCATCACCTCATGCCACAATGATGCTATGTTCACTCACTTGTAGCTCTTTCATCTCGTCTTTTAATTTGTGGACTGGTAAATCACGACAGTCCTCTAACAGTGCTTCAATCCGCTTGATAGAGCAGTCCAACTTGTTCATGTGCGTAACCTCAGGTAGCACTTCTACCGGTGGAACAGATAACGGGTGGCTGAAACGTTGCGAGAACAACCTTGTGAGTGGAGTGGACGTATTCAAGTGCAGAATCTTTCCTGTGCCTGATGGCTCTGATAACGGGGGCAATACGCTGACCTTTCGAGTCCTCGGAGGTTGTGATTGCGACTTCTTTGAAGGTGAGATGGAATTCTTGCGACGCCGCAGTGCCGATACGGATGACGACCCAGAGTCTTCATGTCCAGATGCAAGTGGAGACCGTAGGCTGAACTCCTCCTCCTCCGAGNNNCAAAAAGACCAAAATCCCTGGAATCCTCAACGTCGAAAATCGCCTCGTATAGGTCTGCCGACTTTGAACCAACAAAATAGTCGACAAAAGGCATATTCTTTATGTGCCTCGGAATGCTGTGATACAGGCTGCGGGCAGAATCCTTGCCAGACTCGCGCAGTCGCTGTTCAGAGGCCAGGTGACGTTCATACATGGCAATAGCGATCAAAACAGGGAATGACTGGTAAAAACACGGGACAGAGAACTGTCTGTAGGTGGTGGCTTAGGAAAAATATAAGAATGCTTACCGTAAGCTTGATTAGGAATACGTTCGCGGAGTGCAAAGAGCGGGGCGAAAGGATGTAACTTGCAGGTTTGAGTATGATGAAGGCGAGAATGTTGAAAGGAGGCTGGTAGCTGAATAAAGCATCCGATTTTACGCTGGTGAAAAGTTGAGCTGCAGTGTATCACGTTTTGAAACATCATTGAAGGCGCCTTACCCCTGGATGGTCGATATTGTGCACTGAAACAGAAACTTGACACCGAGTCAGACAGCTGATCCACTGACCAACATTCTGTGGTTCCCTTACCTCTTGGGTAGCGTTCTGAAAACGTGATGCAATTTGAGCACGGTATCAGTAACTTGTTGACTGTCACTTACCGCATCGATTCGGGCAGCGGTATTTGACAAAATGGAAATGAGAACTAATATGTCAGCTCAACAACGACCCCGTTATAATTAACAGCGAATACGCACTAGTCAAGAGAAGGGTGCCTGACAATGCCGCAAAGCATACCATTAAAATGGGACCGAATAGCGGATGGAAGGTTTTGGCCTCGCCAAAACTGAGGTATGTGTTGCCGAACCAAATCTGAACCATCAACCAAGCAATACTGCGCATCGTCCATGCACCCGAAGCTTGGAGAAAATGGTCAGTAGTCTCAATCTAGCGGTGCAAGTGATTTATAATTTACCCAAGGTGTACAAGGTCAGCAAAACACCAGAGAAACAAACCGCCGCTATGCCGATGAAAAAAATAAATTCGGCTATCATTGCGCGCAATGCCCTTTCAGTAGACAAATTAGCAGCAATGTACGAGAGAACAATGTAACCATTCACAAAACGACAACGTTGTTGGATATTGCATAGAAAGCCAGCCTATAAAGAAAATCAGCAAGTCATAATGGTATAAGTGCTCCATTTATACCGAGGAGCAATAACGCAACAGCCGCAAGCCAGCAGGTCAAAAGCGAACTGGGACACCTTTGCTAATGCCAACTTTTAATTGAGTCCCAAGCACCTACAAGAGAGAGCTAACCGTCACTGTCCCACAGCCCCTTCACTCGCAAAACCAGATAGCCAAGAAATATTATGACAAACGATGTGTCAAAAACGTTCCATATCTAGAGAAACGGAATTCAGTCGGGAAGTGTGAACCCAAAGATGAGGCTTACATTGGCAATGTAAACTGCACAGGTATGTCAGAAATCGAATGTGACAATTGAAACATGTACTGACCAGCCCACCCGTACTCGTTGGAAGCCGCGTACTCCTGCAGTGTAAAGGCAATCGCAAAGACCAAGAACACAGACTCCCACAGGGTCACATGGGTGACGTCCTGCGCTAAAAGATAATTGGCTATACATACTCACGACCAAGCTGAAAACCTACTCCACAGACATGCAAGAAAAACCATCAGAAGCACAGCTATGTTGACGAAATGCAAGATCGCAGAATATCGTGGAACCCTCAATCTGATAGAGTGTGAGCTCGACATAGAAAGCATGAATGTCTGATGGACCTATAATGATCGAGTATGGGTGCCGTACGCGGGTCGTACAGCATGATCGCCCTCTGTTTGTAATTGTCTGCCACCATTGATCTGTTGCCGGTGATGGAAACTACGATGCGCCCATTGTACATGTCGTTCACAACGCTCTGAACAAGCACGGAAGCCAGGAAGGTCTTTGCCTTCGTGGCGATTGCGATCTTGTCGAGGATTATTTGACTGAGAAAACAAATATAACCGGAACTGACCTCAATGGCGCACTGAGGGTCATTGACATATTCATCTTCCCCACCAATAGCGTCTTTGACCTCCTCGATCACATCATCTGGCGCTCCTGCCAACGGACACCAGAGGGTCGTCAAAACAACTACCAATTGGATCTTGCTCGACGCGAAGTGGCTCAAAAGCTTCAAAGCCATGATCTCACAAAGGGTGGCGCGCGAATACATCACCCCGGCGTGAGCCAAGTCTGAGCCTGACTGCGCTAAGAAGTATGAGCGAACAACCATGCACGCATACAGTACAGCTATGTTCCTGAGCCTCGCGTACTTCATGATCAAGGGGCGCACTATGGCGAAATTGATGTCCGAGGCCGTAAGTTGCCTATGAAGATGTCATGAATAACCTAGCCCGAAGTACGGTAAAACATAGGAACATTAACGCACTCCCAACTGAGCGGACTATCTGAGATGCTCGTTAACCACGTGTATCATACAGGCATGACAATCAATTCTCCTACCAATAGTGTTCTACATTGATGGGCCAACCAAAGCGTCAATCATAACACGTACGTGCTTGAGTTCGAAGATGCAACTCACGATCACATCTTTCTTCAAGTAAGGAATAAGTGGGAACACTTTCACGGACGCCAAAAACTCCTGTGAAGGAGCGAGCAACCCTTGAGTTATTTGCTCCTCCGCATCCATGTCAAGCTGAGCGTCCTGATCCCTCATGCAGGTTGTCAACTCGAAAGGTGGTTTTAACAGCGTCGGGGGTCACAGCTGAGTGTTAAAGTTGGTGTTGTTATTATTTATGCCGTAAATAACATAATAATATACTTATCCTTCCTTATTGAGGTACAAAGTCTCCAGGCAAGCAATAGTACCCTTTTGTTTTCTCTCCTTCAATAAAGTCCCCTAAATTCCTCTCCCGCTCGTTAACCTTCGACGTTATATCCTGTGATGAGCCATGGGATGCTGTTTTTCTGAACCTGTGGATTTTGATTCTGAAGTTAATCTCTTTCATTTCGACCTCCATAGAGCAGTGGGCAAAGGTGCTTTCGGCAAGGTCGGCCATCTTTGATTTCTTTGTCCTTTTGTGTGGCCACTTATAAACCAGTGACTGCTTAGGTCAGGGTGGTCGAACACAAGCGTTCCAAGAAGCTTTATGCCCTCAAATACATTGATAAAGCCAGATGTATCAAGCAAAAGGCTGTGGCAAACATAATACAAGAACGGAGACTACTGGAGGAGGCGCGTCGTAGCTTTATTGCTTGCATGTTCAATTCTAATACTACCTTCTTTCCAGATCGACCACCCTTTCATTGTCAACTTACGATATGCATTCCAGGATGATGAAAACTGTTTCTTCGTGCTCGACCTCATGCTGGGTGGAGACCTCCGATGTGAGTAATTCACGACCTTGTTGGATTGTCGTGTGTTTAAATTGTGTATCACATGGATCAGTTCATTTGGAAAGCAAAGGAGATTTGAGCGAGGACGTGGTCCAGTTTTGGGCCGCAGAGCTGGCTTCAGCTCTCGTTTATTTGCACAAACAGCGCATTATTCACCGGTAAGATTTATCTGCAGCGGAATATCTTGGTCATTAACTGGAGCCGCAGTGACATCAAACCAGATAATATTGTACTCGATGCAAAGGGCCATGCACATATCACTGACTTCAATGTCGCCATCCACTACTCGGAGCGTCGGCTACACACTAGTGTCGCTGGGAGCATGGCGTACATGGCTCCCGAAGTTGTTGGAAGGAAAGGATACACATGGTGTGTCGACTGGTGGAGCTTTGGTGTTACAATCTACGAGTTGTTGTTCCGACGACGTCCATTTGATGGTCGTACATCTGAGAAGATGACCAACTCTATCCTCAAGGACCCTCTGAGGTTTCCTGATGACGTCCATAAGAAATGTAGCTCAAACTGCGTGAAGTTTGTGCAAGCAGTAAGTGCTGACACTAGTCAGCATCCGTTGTCTTAATTTTGTCGCAGTTACTCGAACGTCATGTTAGCCAACGTCTAGGTTGTCGACCACATGGTCAAGGCTTCCAGGACATCCAAAACCATGCATGGCTGCAGGGTGTAGATTGGGAAAGTATAGACAAGAAAGAAGCTCAACCTCCTTTTGTTCCAGACGTGAGTATTGTGAATTGTTAATCCATCTCATATTCACCCCTTGCAGATGAAGAAAGCTAATTTTGACGTAACTCATGAACTCGACGAGTTTCTAATGGTTGAAAAACCACTTACCCACACAAAGCGCAAGGCAAATCCGGACTTAGCCAAAATGAAGCCAGAAGTGAGGCAGTTGGAAGAGCAGTAGGTTCACCATACGGGTTACCGTGGTAGTTCTAATTCATCGTTGCTAGATTCACCGTTTATGATTTCATGTCCACCACGCGCAGGTCGTATTATCCTCATAACGAGCCCATCACCACTGTCATACGGAGCTTAGACTCAGACCAAATTCCGGTCGTTCAATCAATATCAAATACCCTTGTTCCAACCACGACGATGGGAGAGAGATCTCAAGCTGGTTCTCCGGCTTTGGATACCACTTGGCATCAGCATATGCCAGTTTCTCTGTAGCATATGGTTGTTTTTTTTACCTTAATATTAACGGTCCGTCCTTAGCTCCCGCTGCCTGGATTGCGTCTCATTTGGATTCGACTTTTCAGATGCCCAATGTCCACTTAATGTTGTATTTTCTAACTGAAGCATCCTTACCATTTATATTTTCTGGAGTCTTTGCATTAGCCAATTTACGCACACACTCGTACTTCCCTTCTCGCATTGTGGCATTTATGCAATATACATTATTGCTACGCTCCAGCTAGTGTATATGATACTGCCGCTTCGGTAAACGATAAGGCATCCGTTTAACCAACGTTTAACATTCATTATAACCAGTTACGTTATGTAATCTGATGATCTCGTGAGACGACCACTCAAAGTCTCAAATTTCCAAACCTCAGGCTATACTTTGAACTAAATGTCCAATCGAATCCAGCTGCAAAGTATTTGTACTGTGGGCGAACTCTTCGCAAATGCTGCTCTCCAGAACGTCGATATGGCCATTTATCCGCCCAAGCGATCGCTTCTGAGTCGTGTACATCTCTAGTTAGCCAGTGGTCACTGTGCACTCCTGAAATACTCTCTTCTAACTCTTGTACAAGTCAAGGTGACATTACTGAAATCGAGGTGGATGCAATCGTCAACGCTGCGAATTCGACATTGCAGGGTGGGTCGTGGCCTATAGCATACTATGGGTGGGTTGCTGATGTATGTGAACCAACCATAGGCGGGGGCGGAGGTCTGTCGAGTTCTCAAATGTGTTCGTCATATGAAACTCACAAAGTTCAGTGGATGGGGCAATCCATATGGCTGCTGGCCCGGCACTCGCCAAAGCGTGTACGATCTACTCCCCTTCACAGCGCTAGTCACACTCTCACTTTGTCCCATGTATTGGATATAGGCAGAGAATTATATCCTGGGCGGCGCCCTTGTCCAACTGGAGACGCTAAAATAACTCCAGGCTTTCAGCTTCCTTCGTGAGTCCACCTTTTTTGGCGCTCGTTCTGCCATCCTCATTCCAATATTCTGCGTGTCAGGAAACACGTTATCCATGCTGTAGGACCAAGATGGAGTATTTCTTCAGATGCACAGACAATCGCTAGTCAGCTTGCGTCCTGCTATAGAATAAGTCTTCAGTTAGCAGTAGACAATAACTGCAAGAGTATCGTGAGCCATCAATAACTCTCCATTCTGGCAAACAAGGTCATCAAGCCCATTCTGATTGACATGCAGGCTTTCCCCCTGATTTCAACTGGCATCTATGGTTACCCTATCGACGAAGCAACTCACATCGCGCTCAAGGAGACACGCATTTTCTTGGATGGAAATAACCAGGTGAGCGGGACCTCCCTTCATGACTTTGGAAAGACGATAACTGCAAACATTTCAGTTGGACCACGTAGTATTTGTCATTTTTACTGGCAGGGACGGCGATCAGAAGGTATACGAGTACGTGGCAATAATGTCTATTCATGGGTCTTCAGTCATGCGGTTGTATTCAGAAAATCCATTCCATATTATTTCCCCTTTGGACCAGAAGATGTTACGGAGAGCGTCGAACCTCTGTTGAGCGCGAAAGGTTCTGTAGATGAATAATTTATGCGCTCTATGCTTTTACTTCTCGACATTTTACTTTCTGTACCAATGAGAACAGTTGCCCGGTGATTACATCCATTCTAACAAGCAGAGCTGATACGCTGTCTGACAAATGATAGGAAACTGCAATATTAATGTTTCAATTATCCCGCCCCCTGGGGAGACTCACGAGTTCTCTGATGTGGTAGATGTTGACCGCGATGTTCTTGATTGTTCCGGGGATTATAAGTGTACAAAGGAATGACTCTCGAGTATTCTTTGTATAATCCACCTTCACCTTTTTGCAAAGTCCATCAGTCTTTGTCTCTTCATTCCACTCGTTTCTTGGACATTTCTCTTTGAGCTCTTGAGTGTTGTTTAGTATTTAAAATGGCATGCATCATCTGGTGCAGTATCAGAATTCCCCCAGTCTTGCCATACTGGTAACTGCCAGGCCTGCCGCCTGAATAACTGCATATGACATGTAAGTATTCTTCGCGATCTATTTGTATTCCCTTTGAAAGTTTCGACGACTTCAGCAGTCACTTTCCTCTCGTTCCCACGGCTAGACCTGAATCTGACTTCAATGATGAGTCATCATAATATCATTAAGCGCGACTGCAACGGTGAAACAAGACGAAAACTGAAAAACTGCAAAATGACATCGCGGTGAGCCCAAATAGTATCAGCTTATTTGCGAAACATCATGCAAATGTTGCGTTTGATCCAGCGATGGGCGAACGTTTGGACATATTAGTGGTGTGGAGGTTGGTGCGACTTTCCCCACAAAGTGAGTGCATAGAGATTGTCGTATTGCAACGAATTCACTCGCTGCCCTGAAGAGTTGCGCTAGCCGAATCCGGCGTACATGTCCAACGCCAAGCTGGCATACATGGAGATCAAGAGCTTGGTGCTTTTTCCATATGCTTGTCCAAAGGATATGAGGATAATGTCGACAACGGAATTATCATGTACGTATTAAAGGTCCATTTATTTCCCACATCGCTACCACATACTGATGTGACTTTGATTTCGTTCAGTACATATGTTGGCTCGGGTTAGTCATTACGTTCTGGTATTCGTGTTCTCCTGTTAACCCCTATTCAGGTGGGCAAGATGACTACGGAGTAAGCAATATCAAGTCCTCGTCGTATAATCGTATGACCATTGTATTGTAGAACCAAATAAGTGACCAGTCTCCGGACTCTACGGCTAACAAAGCCTTATTCGTAAGCGATCTCATTTTTGGCAATTCTTCTTAGTAATTTCAATGTCTCGAGTAGGTTTCCTTTGAAACCAAGCGTCCAGTGCGAGTTATACGCGGAGTCAATGACGATAGCGCTTATTCTCCGAGAAAAGGGTGAGGGAGGTACGCTTGCTTCTTGCCCACTTTATTGATGCACTTCTAGTTATCGTTACGACGGGCTGTATGTCGTTGATGAGGTGCTGATTCATTTCACCATGTCATGAACTATCATTGATGCAAATAAGGCTAAGATGAAGGACGGAAAGAAAGGCTTTAAGATGTGCACCTTCAAGCTGAAGGTGAGAAACACCACAAAAACAGATGGATGTGACTAATTTTTGTCTCCAGCGACTTGAAGAGGAAGGCCAGAAGGGAATACCAACAAGGCGCACCCTCACCGACAGCAAACTGGCAAAAATAAGGAAGCAAGCTCGTTCTGGATAATCCGCCTGCTACGGTTCTGATCTGTTCTGATACCCTCACAATGCTTTGACTTTTCAATCGTTATGGAATGTAAGACTCCATGTATATACCCGTCTACAGTCGTCTGCACACATGTGTTTGTAATTTTATTGCTTCTACGTGGGATGTGGAATTTGCTCCCTGTTTCTCCCTCACGCATGAAGTGTGGACCATTCATATATTATATTTGTTCTCAAGCGAAATGTGACATTGCAATTTCGATTTGTTCCTCAAAATGTATGTGCGGGAGTCAGGGTATACTGTATCCCGGAGCCAGATGTAATGTAGAAATGGATGCGCTCGGGAGGGACGTAACGAAGGTAAGGAAATGGGTGTGATGATGCATAACAACACGCGCCAGCTGTAGTGGCGGTGCAGTAAGAAAATTCAGAGCAGAAGGCGGGGGGCAGCAAAGTAGAACGTCAGAGCCAAATAAGAAGAAAGATCAGAATCGGCAATGCGGAACAACTAAATGAACGTATTGAGAAAGACCTCTGAGCGATGTCATTTCAGCGTCAAGGTCTAAGCAAACAGAGGATCACCTACCATCAACCATATGCACACGATAGACGATGGATTCATTTACAATGCTTCATGATGGTGGGCCTAGGTCGTTACGACTGATCCTCATCAGGAATTTCTCCGTGCTCATCCGGGATGCTAACGATGCTTTGGGGTCGGTGTTTCGATAAAGAGACACTCTCCAGCATGACTACCATGTCTTCAATGTCGTTGCCAACTGCAGGAACCTCAGACGCTGGGCGGTTCCCTTCTGTGGCAGATGCGACCTCTTGGGACTCAACTGAACCATTGGAGTTGTCATTCCCATGGGACAGTGACTCTTCCACTAGAGCTTCGGAATGCACTTCAGGCTCGGCAACTTGGGGAACATCGTCCAACACCATCGCGTCAACATGAACTTCAACATGCGTTGCCTCATGATCTGGGGAGACTTCCACGACACTCTCCACAACTTCCCCCACGACTGGTACCTCGTCGACCTGATCGCGAACTTCATCGTGCAAATCGGTGCCTCCTTCAGAAAACACGGCTTCCTCTGGTTTATGCCCATTCTCAGTATACCCGCTCTCCAGATAATTGAGTTCATGGTCAACATCGTTGGTAACAACCTTTGTTGCAGCCTCTTGTGCCTTCACTTCCTTCATCCTTGCAGGTGCTAATCCTACCCTGAGTTTCGACGGGCCGCGGGGAGCGGGACTTGCAGAGGTAGATTTGACGGTACGTATAGGACTGGCCGCCGGAGGAGCGCGAGCCTTTGACATGGATGCAGCAGTAGGCTTGCTCAGTCGTTCTGCCGCACTGCTGCTTAGTGTCGCCTTCTTCACTGGCGGAGGAGCGGGTGGAAGAGCATTACGAGAGCGTGCAAGAGATGCTGCTGTAGGCGCAAACAAACCTGAGGAAGGCGTCTTCGGACGAGATGGATTGGTTGCATGCACGGCGGGCGTTTTCGGTCGAGAAGGTGTGGAGGGTGTGGATTTAGGAACTGATTTGGGGGGGCTACGAACAGTGGAGCTATTGGAAGCAACTGATTGTCCTGTATGTTGTGGCTTAATGGGCTGAGAGATCGAGGAAGAAAGTGAAGATTTAGGTGGCGACTTCACTGGAGATTTGACAGACGCAGTAGAGGGGCGTGGTTTTTCGGGTGAAGTTGGGTTCGTCCGAGACCCAAAAGTGGGAGTAGCCTTTCCAGAGACTAGCTTCTTCACTGCGGGCGGCTTGACAAGCTCCGGGGACGCGGGTGCGGCCGTGATGGTCTCTGCCGGCTTCTCTGTCATGGGTCGAGGGCTCGTGGGTGGCGACTTGTTCTGAGAGGCGGAAGAGGAAGAGGATGGTGTGAGCACGCTTTTATCCGCACTCGCAGACGCCACATATTTAGGCGGCCACTCCCTCTTCTCCTTTGTTTCTTCCTTGGCGGAATCACCGACAATTTGTGAGGAGACGCTGGAGCTACGCGGGATCGCAGACGCAGCAGAAGACGACTGGCGTTTATTCTGCTGCTCAAAACGTCCGATGAGATTTGCAACGCTCTGACGAGGTCTCTCATCCGGCAGAGGCCTGCACGACATCATCCGTCAGAGAACACGTTAGAACGGAACACGAAAGACTTACATGGTGCACCCAGATGCCAAGTTAAAATAAGAGAACGAAGAGAAAGAAAGAAATTTACAGAGCGAGGGTATGCTCGAAAGAAGACCTGACTGGCAGATACGTTGTAAAAAGTGATGAGGGGACCCGGAAGATGATGGTTGTTTTCAGCTTGATGAGTGACTCAATCCGATTTTGGTAGCACCAAATATATTGCTAGGCAAATAACGGAAACAAGGATGTGACAAGATCGTCGAGGCTATGACACTAGTAGTAACACGGTGCAAGACATAATATACAGAGGCAGCGAATGGCATGATAGGCCATCAGGATAGCCAGCTGTCGACAGCCTGCTGTAACGCAGTTCTAGCGCCGTGACTTTGCCAGAAGTGATTTGCATCCATCACCCGAACAACATCAAACTTAGCCTTCAAGCCATCTGTTTGCCTAAGTGTATCAACCCATTCATCATATTTGGACTTGCTCGTGAACTCGTCCGTGTCTCCGTAAATGAGAAGTAGTCTGGCGTCAGGATTGCACAAGATGTCACGTAATGCCGAAGTGTACATGCCAGTGTGGAACATGGTCAGCAATCCTATTGGGCTGATCGGGTAGGACAGCAGTATGTGTGATGTTTTCACTTTGGGGTTCAAGACAGGATGGAGAGAGGCTATCAAAGAGCCATGAGAATATCCCTGCAGAATTGCATCAGGGCGTGCATTGACATTGTGCAGAACATCGTGCTCACAATAACCGTTAAAGAATCAATTTCGGGTTTCTCTGCCAAGAACTCCTGCATGAGAGCCTTGAGATCCTCGCCTTCCGGTTTGCCTGTGAGAGAAGGCCATCCACTAGACTTGCCAACACCTCGAGAATTATACCGTATCACATAGTAGTTCTTTTGTTGCAACAATCTGGTGAGCACCTTCAGAGTCCTTTGGACTCACGACATCAGTATCTGTAAGGGTTCGTCCACTGACATGACACTAACGGTTCACCCATGTTACCCCCAAGCCATGACCAAGGATGCAAGAGGATCGCCAGTTTCGTGGAATTTAGCTCCGGTGTCGGATAGCAAATATTAACTTGGAGTGTAACGCCTGTGGACACTGATCTCAAATCCTCCATCTGCACTGAGATGACCATCGTCTGAAACCGCTATGCGAGTAGGAGAAGAAAATGATTCTGCAGGGGTCTCGCACGACGCATGTGCGTAAAATGGTGCCTTAACAGGGCCGCTCCACAGCTTACTTGTTCCGGGCTATCACCACTAGTACATACGCCACTAAGCACATATACCGTAGACTTGGTAGAGACCTCAGCTAGTGTGCCTAACTAGACGCCTAGGCTACGGTACAGCGCTAGCCTTGCAACAAATGACGACTCCCATCGATGCCATAATGTGCTCACCTCACTTCAAGTTTCCAGGTTTCAAATGTCCTGGAATCCTGAATTTTGACGATGAGCAAGCTAGGGCCAATATGCAGCTTGGTTTTACGCCCTGCTTTTTGATGGGCCAAAAGAACGATAAATCTAAAACTTCAAGTTTCAGGGACAATGCAGAGACTCTCACTGGGAGGTGATCAGACTACATGCACGATTACCAAAATACACGTACAGAATTCTTCCTGCAAACTTGCTGCAATAAAATGGTCTCTTCTTCCGTCATTTCCGGACAAATTCGATGCACGTTCAACCCTGGCGATATGTGAACAATTTCTTGCCCAGGTCCGCACGATCAAGGCATTAACAATCTTCCCTCGACAAGTCCAGTGGTTAAGTCAAGTTTGCTTGTTCAGTTAGCTATACAGCTGCATGAGCGACATAATACCAGATAACGATGAAGCGGCCAATGTAGCAATGCGTGGCAGTTTCTGTGCAAAAATCAACTTTCTCGTGCGGATCCGCCTCACATAGCCCGACTATTCTTCCGGACTTCTCTTCCAACGTTCGTCGTCATGAAATGCGGCTGACGGCAAGAGTGTTCGATCAGAGTGATAACGATTTGTCAAGAACTGTCAAGTTTCAGACGTAGAATTTGAAGGATACATCCGCTTCAGATGTCGATACTTGCGGAGGGAGTACAAGGCAAGGGTTTCTGGCACATTTGGTGAGTCGGAGCAACGAGTTTGAAACCACCTGAACTCGCCGTTCTTGATATATTCTCCCAACCTGAGTGCCTTTTCTATTTCCTGATCATCAGCAAGGTTTCGGTTCTCTGTTGAAAAGAAAGGTCATCGATAACGTCGTACGGCAACAAGATTATCATGCAAAGTCAGCCCACTTTCGAACAAGCGTCTAAGCTTTCCATGGAAGTCATATCTAAAGTGCAAATGTGGATTTTGCTCGACAAGGTAGATGTAAAATTGAGGCATACGAAGGTTCATAATCTCTGCCCAGTCGGTGGAGTTCCTTATAAAGCGCGAGGGCTCTGAGTCGAGTTGCCTTCGAAGCCATCTCTGGCTGAAGCGTCGTCCCAACCGACTGCGACTGCACGGAATCAATAAGTCTTCCCGGAAGGGCTTTCGGAATTACTAATATTATTATATATCTCGAGCAGCGCTGCATGCCACAGGGACCACATTGATATTGCTCCCGGAGAGGGAGTCTTTCCAGTGCCACATGGCCATAGCAAAAGACACTACATGTATGAACGTGATTTTGATATGTAACCTAGAAGAATCACTGTAGGTACAATAGATCCGCATGAACCTTCTGTGTGGAAACCGCATGTATCGCGTGGCCCAGTGGGTCATAGCATTCAAATTAGCGGGAGACATCACCGATATGACCGCGGAGCTTTCAGATGTGCAAAGTTCGTTTCCAAGTCCATGCATATGGGTACATACATGACCCTTATCGGCGGACTCGGGAGGCGGACCCTATGTCAAGCCTTGAGACAACCTTGGGAATGATCAGTTTTCTGTCAGGTGACTGTTTGTTGATCACGAGTTATTAATGACTATATAAGCTCTTGTGGCGGAAGAGCTCCTGAGGTTTTCGTTCTTGTATGTCGTTAAGACGTTGCCTCGAGATTTTCTGAGCAGGCACCAACTCTGCGGCGTTCACGTCGATCGTGAGACCAAGGCTCGACGGATAGTCATCCATGTAGTACCGGCGAGACGGTTCAACCGTGGATGGAACCTGCACGATATATGTACGGTCGACAAAATATAAAAGCGTTGGCGAAAATTAGGGCCTCCTAGTATCTAGTCCTAGCATCATATTTAAAGTTATGTCACTACGAAGTTAAACACTCTCGTACGTATACATGACAATGACATGGGATTTCTACGTTATCGCAAGGTACAAGGTTGGACATAGTCCAGCTGCTATCCTAAAAGAATGAGGCGCATCCCAGCCTGTAGTGGGATGGTGCTGTATATTGCTGTATAAACGTTCGGCGCTATGGCTATGATATACGTATGATGATCTGAGACTCGAAATGGTAGATCAAGCTCGGTGTACCTTGCGAGGGAAAAAACGTTCGACAAGAATAGTATGATCGCAGATTGAACGTGCAGACTGTGTACAAGAAAGGAAAGCTTAGTCATTCATTCTACACTTTTCATTGGACGGTAATGAACGTGTAAGGAACCTGACTTGCCATTCAGTCAGTCAAAGGGGTTCTACCTAGTATGGCACCAGGCTCTTGGCCGATTCAAACGTTATAAATCTATGCCGCGTACTAACCGGCTTCAACCTTTCCCCCCCCCCAATCCTTACAGTAGTCTTTTTTTATAGGGACCTATCCCCCGTGACTCGCGATGAACCATGAGCAACAATCCAGTCACGAATCGTACCCTGAAAAGGGGCAGACTACCGTTGCCGTGCTTGACGAGCGCCGTCGTGCTGCTCTAGCAGAAATCGACAACGCTCCATTCTCGTAAGTTTCGCAAAGAATTTCATTTTAATCTTACAATGTTCATTTTGCCCCTAGTTGGTTCCATGTCAAAGTCTGCCTAGTCGCCGGTGTAGGTTTCTTCACTGATGCGTAAGTTTTGATATTCTATCACAATCCCCCCTCTTCACCTGCCGACAGCTACGACATCTTTGCCATCAACATCGCTGCCATAATGTTAGGCTATGTTTATGGTCACACAAGTGAGTATGCCCCCCTTCCCTTACCGTTCATGTCACACAACATTCCTACCAGATAACCAGCTCAGCACCAACCAATCTTTGGGCGTCAAGGTAGCCACTCCTGTTGGTAACTTGGTTGGTCAAGTCCTTTTTGGGTGGCTCGCAGATATCCTAGGCCGTAAGCGGATGTGTAAGTCCAATTTTATGTCTTACCCAACCCCCAGTATTAACCTGCGCTTTAACAGATGGCGTCGAGCTAATGATCATGATTGTCGCTACTTTCGGTCAGGCTCTCTCAGGCGAGGCCCCAGCAGTGAACATTCTGGCCGTTATCATTGTCTGGCGTTTCATTGTAAGCACCACGATATAATTTGGCAAACTCTGCTCCTCATCGCCCAATCCATAGATGGGTATTGGTATCGGCGGCGATTACCCATTAAGTGCCATCATTTCATCAGAATTCGCCGCTACACGTTCACGCGGTCGTCTTATGACTGCTGTGTTTGCTGCACAAGGATGGGGTCAATTTGGTTGGTTGATATTTTCTCCTGAAAATGTTGTCGTTGATGAACCCCCAACGTAGCTGCTGCTCTCGTCGGTATCATCGTCGTCGAAGCATACAAGGACGCTATCCTCAAGGCTCCGTTCCCTTGCGTTGTCCCTGTCGATCATACATGGCGTCTCTTGATTGGTCTTGGATGCATCCCTGGCGTTATTGCACTCTACTTCCGTCTCACTATCCCAGAGACTCCTCGTTTCACCATGGATATCGAGCGCAATGTTGCGCAGGCCACTGCAGATATCGACGGCGTGTTGGCATCCGGGAAGTATGTCGTCGACGAAGATGTCCCAGTTCAGCGTGTCAAAGCCCCGAGGGCAACTCGCGCAGACTTCCGAGCATACTTCGGCCAGTGGAAGAACTTGAAAGTCCTGATTGGCACTTCCTACTCCTGGTTTGCTTTAGATGTAAGTTCCCACTTATATCTGAGGTTATAAGTTAAGTTTTTGCGTTCAGATCGCTTTTTACGGTCTTGGTCTCAACAGCTCGATCATTTTGACGGCAATCAACTTTGGCAGCCCCACTGGCAACAAAACCTCGTCACTCTATGTATACGAGAACTTGCACAACATTTGTGTTGGCAATCTTATCCTCTCCGTCGCGGGCTTAATTCCAGGATATTGGGTATCTTTCCTTTTTATCGACTCCTGGGGCCGCAAGCCCATTCAATTAATGGGCTTCTCCGTACTCACAATCCTTTTCATCGTCATGGGTCCGTACACTTTACCCCTATAAATTCTGATACACGACACTGACAATTTCTCCGCAGGTTTCGCTTATGATAAGTTAAACAGCTCCTCCTCGGGCAGGAGCGCTTTTGTCTTCCTGTACTGCCTCACCAACTTCTTCCAAAACTTCGGCCCTAACACGACTACTTTCGTCATTCCTGGAGAGGCTTTCCCCACTCGTTACCGTTCAACTGCACACGGTATCTCTGCCGCATCTGGCAAGCTTGGAGCTGTCATAGCCCAGGTTGGATTTGCTCGGCTGGTTAACATCGGTGGCACGAACAAATTCGTGAAACATATGTGAGCAACGCGGGTTTTAATTCGTGCTCAGATGCTAAATTGATTTTTAGCATGGAGATTTTCGCTCTGTTTATGCTCACTGGTATTTTCTCTACACTTCTCATCCCTGAAACAAAGCAAAGAACGCTTGAAGATATCTCGAACGAGGAGCAGGAAGGCTACATTCGTGGCGTTCCCGGAGCAACATCCTAGGCACGTAGTACCGTGCGCAGGGCACCAAATCCATCTTCTTGTGCACATAGCCGCGGACCACGTTCATTATTTATGATTACTATCCATGTCTCTTCAGTTTGTATCGGTACAAGCTACTGGTGTCAATGGCCAATAAACAGTGCATGTAATAAAAAGTAGTCGTATTATGTTAGTCTGCGAGCTCAAACATATCAATGAGGTAGCCTGCGAGTTTTACGGATAGGTAAAGTCTCTTGAAGTGTCAAAGTGTAATCGTTATGGTCGCAAGGGAAGCACTACTTGGGCGGCGTTTCTTCGCCTTATATCGCATCGCTTTCAGGCAAATTGAGCCATTTCACATCACACTCACCAGCAAATGTGCGATGCAATCTGCCATATCTGTCAGCGCCCTCAACACCGATATAGCTTAAGGGGCTGGAATGAGAGAGCAAACAGCTCCCGGCCCGGAGGAGAGGACACACCATATTCGGCTTTTCGCAGAGCTATTTGAACTATCTGAGCTTGCTCCAGGAGCTAATCGACAATCGAGAGGAGCATCCACAGGTTGATATGAGGAAGCTTGTTCAAACAAAAACCGAAGCCCTACGGTAGCCAAGCGAGGAGGTATAAGACGACAGAATACTACAAGATATTTCCTCGCTAGATCAACCACCGAAGCGCGACAACTTAGATTATGACGCCACTGTTTTCGGCTTCTTTTGCTGTGCGACAACAGGGAGTTAGTGACGGCTATCCGCATATTGCGAATACTGCCTACATAGCTGACAGCGTCAAAATCATATGTGATGCCAACTTCGGCCAGCTTTCGCTTCCTTTCGCTCTCCCTTTGAATGAGACGCTTCTCGGCTTTTCGCATGCTTTCCTGAGTTCGCAGCTACCAACAAATAGTACTGAGTCATGTTATCAGTGAACTTTTATTCGACGGACCTTATTATGTTCTTTCCGCACAATTTGGTCTATTGGGATGACCTTCCATTTTTTATTTGCCCCTACCCACAACTCGGGGTGCACCTTCTCCTTGGGTATTATCTTGCATTTAAGTATATGGCCCATCAGCAGGTAGTTATCCATCGTCTCCGCAACAATTTGCGCGACGGACGCCGAGTCGAACTCGATAAAACCGTAGTGCTTTGACCTGCCAGTCTTATTCGCCGTCAGCTGATGTGCACCACCATAACACTTTTGAGTACCTTTTTATTCCGTGAGATGCGCAACCTTGTTACATCCCCGAATTGAGAGAGATATCCCTTCAGTTGATCTTCGTAGAACCCATGCGGCAGGCAACCCATGTATATCACACCTCGGTTTTGAGTCTAGCGTACTGTTAGAGAGAGAATGTGTCAATAGCTGCTTGATGCACTCACTGGATGCCGCTTCGCTTTCTCAAGTTTCCTCCTTACGGTTGCATCATCCTTGGCGACAGTAGGCAGTCCCCCGATATCAACCTCTTCGCCAGCAATTGCATCCTCGTCGGACGAATCATCCTCATCTGTTGAGAAACCATACAGGTGATCATCGTCCTCGGCATCTGATCCTTCACTTTTTTCTGGCGCAGCTTCAGGCTCCTTCAGAGGTTTCGATATCGACTTCGTCTTGGAAGTCGATTCGGCAGAAAAAGATGTTCGTTTTCCAGGATTTGAAATCGACGTTTTTAAGGCTGACTTCAGCGATGATTTTGGGGCCATGTCGATGATTTTTGAGCAGTTCAAGTGCCTGATCTATTAGTAATAGTGTTAGTGGATGTGACCTGACTCAAGCCATTGGACAACAAACCACAACAACGTCTGATCATGATCCCAAAGTTCGCCAATCCGCATCTCCAGGTTCAAGACTTTGAGCTTGTATCTCGAGCACAGCTTAGGTCTGACGTGGACGATATCGCGGACGCTGACGGTACATCTGATGTTGAGGTCACGTCCTCAAAGCGCAAGCTGCACAAGCTCCTTTTCTCGGAGTTTGGGCAGTGCCTATCAACGGCTTCTGGTCATGCTCCCAGGACGAAAAAGCGTTACAATGAGAACGAGAAAACGCCACCGGATATACAGGATGGCCTAACATGTATGTATCCAAGCTTATAAGAAACGCTTTATGACGGCTCATCTATGCAGTGTTTCGCCTGCTTTCCAGTGCAGCACCTCCAAGGATTATATCTACTATCCCGAAACCTCCGCCCCGACCAAAGTACTTTCATTCCTATTGACGTCTTCTTTCACTAATTTTTTTGTTTCTTCTGAAGAACAAGGCCACCTGATTGCGAAGACAATCTCATTCAGGCTGACGAACGGATGAAACGCGCCCAGTCTGTAGCCGTGGACTTTGCATGGCTAGACGCGTCGTCGCAAAGGTGCTCCAAGGTGCGTAATAGAACGCACAAACTTCAGCATTTTAGAAATTTCTTCCGTTCAGCCATCTGTGAAAGGCGACCAGAAGGTCGTTAGCATGAGAGGCGATTTACCAGTTCCTCACCCTGCAGTCATGGTCGCCGAATGTCATCGACACCGAACAGCGCGCAGGCAGGCACTGAAACCACCGATACTCGGTGCCATCGATTCTCCGCATTCATTGCGGACGACCTGCATCGTTTTACTCACTGGTCTTCCTGAGGGTTCGCCATCACACCACAAGACACGCGCCAAAGCAGTTAAGAAGAAACCGTCTTACGAACATCCACCCCCTGCATATTGGAGGCCAGATTCTAATCAACGGGGGAAATGCGTAGGCTATGCGCTGGGCTATCCTGGAAGTTGGAGTGTTCGTTATGAGGGCGATCCGAGGAAACGATGGTATGTGAGAGATACAATGCGGAAAGCGGCTTTCAGCGCGTAGAATTCTGTGATTACTCTGAGGACCATGAATGCTTATAATTAATTAACCGCAATTGAGGCAACTTTGAGGGACCGGGTGGCATATTCAAGGGTGCGCTAAAACTCAGTGCGCGGATTGTTGTGCAATATTTTATGAAAGAAAAATAATGTGTCCGATATGGAAGCCCTACTAATCATGATGTCAGATGGGGTGACTTTGCAAATCGCAGCGTCCGTGATTGATATCTGACACATCGATTCGCCGTGTACCCTCATCGCCTGCGTTCACGCTGCGACTACACCACTGCTGAACTTGCATCTAATCAATTCATGACTGGTGTCCGCAGGAGTACAATGTATAAGATGAGTTGAAATGGCCAATACAGAATATACTAAAGATATAGCCCAGTCAACACCGCCGATACAAATGGGCAGCCACTTACAAAACAAGGAGGATACATGATTGATACACAACAGGGTCAAATGTCATCGATATCGACCTCCCCTTCGTCGCCGAATTCGAAGGTACACTCTCCATCCTCCTCGGGGAAGGTGTCTGTCTCGTTGATTTTTGCATTCTCTGGCAGCTCGCCGTAGGCCTTTACTGTGGTATATTGGATGAATTTTCGTATGCATACAATGAAAGGAATGAGGTTACGAACAATTTCTCGCCTCATCAGCCGTATACTTAACAATGACATCTGCCTTATCATCCTGGAAGTCCCGCAAAGAAAGGAGCACGATGTCTCCCTGGTTAATCCACACCTGAAACGGCGGCCTCAAACGAGCGCCTAGAATGTACAGCACGAATACTGACCTTCTTTCGCATCTTACCACGAATGTGGGCTAGCCTCTTCTCGCCATCGAAACACATTGCCTCGAGACGACCATTACCAAGCATCTTCGTTACTTGTGCGTATTCTTGTCCATCTTCACGGAAAACTAATTCACGCTTGTCGTCGTCGTTCTCGTTCTTTCCACGTCTGCGATTCTTGCCACCCTGGAGAAAAAGGCGTTCAGCACTGGGCTCGCTCTATAATCACCTAGGAGAGAATGTGACCTTTCCTTTATTCTGAGGGAGATGATCAGCTTGAGATTACGGGAGAGTATGGTAATTCAGACACACCTTCGGCATGACTAATGATTACTCGTTGCGTTGATTGTGTCCTTGTCGCTAGATACGGGATAGCGAGGACAAGAAGCGGAGGGGCAAGATATGAGATGGTGCTCGGTGACTCTGGTCTGGTGTGGAGGCGAGCAACACTTATCGATTATAAATTTTGGATAGAACCTGAAAAGGAAGCGTCGGGCCGTACAGTGGCTGGAATTCGGCAGATATCCTCCGACTGTAAACGAGCCCTGGTACTTAAAAATGACCGGTTGGGTTTAGCTGCTACTGCTCTTACAGCGCTTCATAATATTTTTATCGCATGGCTGAAACCCTCCTGGCAATTTTGCTCGTAACCTCGTCAGCAAAGGGGCCAAATGTTGTTTATCGATGGCCACCGTCCGTGGAGAGCACTAGATCCAGACTCTCCCGTCCGCGTCCACCTGTCGATGGTCTCGAGTTAGATAACCCTTGGCGTGCATCACATTACTCAGACAATTCGGGTGGTGTAGCCGAAACGCACATGGAGGGTGCCGTAGATGATATCGATGACTACACGTGGAGGAGACCCACTGAGAGTCGTGACAGGTCCATGTCTTTTTCGCGTTCCACCCTCCCGGCATCAGGCCGTGACTCTCCTTGCAACGAAGAGCGAAGGGAAATAGACCCCGTCGCGAATGAGTACCAATTTTTGTTCGACTACACTGCTCAATTCCTGGCCGGAATGCTATGTCCTCGGAGACACTTGTGCCACCAGAAATTTGAGCTCGTCATCGATAACCTCGTCTTCGCTGGGCACCCTGTCTGCGCGGAACCCGACGGCATGTGGCGCTTCAAGCCAGATAGATACAAACCTGGTTCACGAGGTCGAGGGTCTCGACATCGGGAATCCAGTCTACCAGACAAAGATGGCTCTGAAGTCTCTCTGGGTGGAGATACACACTCTACCGCGACGGCCAAAAGCTCGTGGCTGCACATGTTTCATCTTGTCCTTGTTTTTGATTTACCAGACCCGTCATCATCAGCCTCGGGGAATGTTGCAAGGTATTTCGACACGATCTACGAGCAAATTGCGTTCACTGTCACTGCTGTGCTCTTTCAAGAACAAGTCCTGTCGAACTTTGTAGAATTGGAGTGCGACGCGATTGGTTCGCTTGAAACCGAATATATGGTCAAAGGTTAGTTGCAGGCACTTGCGGAACCCACTGCTGACATGCATACATAGGAGAGCGTTTCTCTAACTTCGTATCACATGCACAACGAGTGTCATCCATTGCTACTGCAATGAAAATTCTCTATGACGCTATCAAGTCATCGAACATGGCCCATATCACTCTCAACGATCTCCCCCTTGAACTGCAGCTTCCCCCTTATTTGGATCACTTGTTGCACAGCGAAGAGGAATTCGAACTTGAATTTGTGGATCGTCTTGAGAATCAAACTGATTCTCAGCTGTGGGGCCGCGAGCTTAGTTTTGGATGGCGTCTGCCAGCTCTTGTGCCTTGGAAGAGTTTGCTTCTTCTTGATACTGACCAGGAACTGGATCCGTATGTGAACTTGAGAGGGTCACACGTGCACGCTGAAGAGAGAAGCCTGGCGGAGGGCCTGATCAAGTTTCTTGAAACCGCTTCTGTCACATTATCGTAGGTCTACTTTCGATCCATGAATGCTCAAGATGACAGTGTTTTCAGACTGGCAGACATGGCAAGTTTGCTTGACTGGGACCTACATTCCCAGGTATACCCAACTGTCCGTTGGCTAGTCCACCACCGACGGGCCAAAATTGTTGACACAGTCCACAATGGACTGAAGACCATATTTTCGATTGCTCCTAAGTTTGATAAACCGTTAGTGCATAATACAGTTCATCTGCCTTGTAATCGATTAATTTGAATGCAGGCTCGCCACCCTTGCTGCTGAATTTAAACGTGATTTCCCACAGCCGTCCATCTCACCCCTCCCCACGCTCATGGCTACGATCTCCAATTCTAACTCCAAGCAGGCCGATAACCACTTTTTTGCAACAGTCGTGCAGTCTAAGGATCTCATATCTCTGTACCACGAAGTCGTGCTTTGGATGCTCAAACGCGACCTCCTCATTACACTGCATCTGCACGTGCGCGTAGTAACTACTGCTGAGCTCAAAGTTCACGTCCGACAAGCGCACGAACGGAAGCTGGAGCGACGGGCGAGTCACCATCTTCGCGGGCGCCGGAGAAGCAGCCACAGGACCGACCATGGCGTGGGTGATGCACACGAGCATCCACGAGCAACCATGCATTGGTTATCGCTTTCGCCCAAAGCTGCTAGGCGGTACCCGAGACGGTCTACGGACTCGGGGCAGAGCAAACCTAGCGATGTATCGGGGTCTATTTTGCTTGAGGATGCTGAAGATGTCTTTGAGGAAATATCCGATGAAGATTCAGGAGAGGAGAATGTTGGTTGGGGATCATCTGAAGATACCCTTGAGCCTTCGATGATCAGCGATCCGGGAACAGCGAGCCCGTTGGAGCGAAAGTGGTTGGCAGCTATGTCGGAGGGGAAGGATGAATATATTGCAAGACGATTTGCACTGTTAGTTTTCGATTTGCTTGTTTTCTACCGTCCCTTTGACACCTTATCAGGATCAATCAGTACTTTGATGGTAAGCGAACGGACGACGAGATCCTCTACACAGCAGAGATATCGCGCAAGCAGCTTCGAGAAGTGCTGCATCATTATGAAGAATATGTGCGTCACATGTCATGTTGACTGCCCCATATTGATGTGTTGGATAGCTACAAACTTTCTTGCATTCTGCGTGACCATATTGCATGCGCTTCATGACCCTCTGTCACTCCTACAAATACTCTCCCTTGAGAACAATCCAGGCTGGTGAGATGGTAGTTTCTGCAGGCAAGGACAGAGTAAGGGCTTGGTGAATATGTTGGTGACATCATCATCAGTGGGGTAATATGTGAGTAAAAACATGCTGTTCTTCATGTGCATGTGGACAAAATAGAAACAAAGATCAATATATTTTGTGTGCAAGTGGAACTTGTTGTTTGATGCAAGAGCTATGGCTGCTTGGTTATCATAGAGGATGGGAGTAGAAAGGTCCATGATGTTATAAAGTTTGTCAAGTAGGAGCTGCAAGTAGAGGACCTCACAACTAACTGTTGTGAGTGCAATATACTTAGCCTTTACAGTGGATAGGACAATAATGGGCTGCTTCCATGCACTCTAAGCTATGAGGCCTCTATTCAATATGACAACATATCTGGACATCAAGTGATGATGGGCTTGTGAGGTCCAGTCTGCATCTACATATGCTTCCAGCCTGCTATCTGTGGCTCCTAGGGTAAGTCCAATGTCTGCAGTACCTTTCATGTAGTGAATAACTATCATGGACAAAGTCTAGATGTAGAAACAGAATAGAGGAAGACTACCCTAAGGTAGAAGTGGAGAGTTTAGTCTTAGGGATTCAATCCTAAGACTTAGAGGTATGGACAGGAAGTGGGATCTGGTCCAGGGAAATTGTTAAGACTGTGCTCAAAGGGTGGATCTAAAGGGCTTGACTTCAGCTCATGTGTTGCACCCCTTACCTGGGTATATGCCCTCAATTTCTGGAGGAGAATAATGATGACTGGCAGAATATAGTTTGGCTAAGTCTAGCGGAACTAATAGGGGTTGGCTGGAAGTCAGAGGTAAAACTTCCCCAGATAGAGTCTGAATAGAAATGGAACAGGGGAAGACTACCCAAAGGCAGAGGTGGATGAGTTAGTCTTAGGGATATAATCCTGAGACTCAGAGAGTTGGCTGGGAAGTGGAAACACGGACTGAGGAAATATGAGAATGAACAGAGTCTACAATGATATTTGAACTGAGGAAGTACTAGGAGTTACTGTTAAGACTGTGCTCAAGTGGTGGATCCAAAAGGGCTAGGCTTCAGCTCATGCACTGTGCCCCTTACCTGAGTACATACCCTTAATTTCTGGAGCAGAATAACAACAATCAGCCAGATATAATTCAGCCAAGTCTGGCAGAACTAATAGGGGTTGGCTGAAAGTCAGAAGCAAGACTGCCCTGGGCAGGGTCCAGGTAAAAACAGAATAGAGGAAGACTACCTGAAGGTAGAAGTGAAGGGGTTAGTCTTTAGAGATATAATCCTGAGACTCAGAGGGTTGGCCAGGAAGTGGAATCCTAGAATGAGGAAATACAAGAATGAACAGAGTCTATAATGATATTTGAACTAAGGAAGTACTATGAGTTATAGGAGTTTATATACTATAGAAATTGTGATGGAAGCACAGTCAGCAGAGTTCTGAGGCTGTGTAAGGAAAAGCATAAGTTGACAGGCAGAAATGATATGTCAGGCCAATTATTAAGAATGAAGATGGAAATGAACTGTCAAACCAGGGATGTAAATTAGGGGTAATACAAATGATGAGATAAGGATGGGGAAATGAGTAGAAATGAAGTGTAGATTGGATCTGATGATCTAATGGAAGACAGACTGGACAATAGGGGTCTGGAATATAGAATATGACATAAACCCAGTGACTGTCATATCTCACGTTCCAGACCTTCATTTCTGGACCAGACTTCCATTGGATCGTCGGATCCGATCTGGTCCTCATTTCTGCTTCTGTTCCCCATATGTAAATCCCCTTGTAACTACCCCTATACTTCTGGATCCACCTGACACTTAATCTCTGGTTCCATTCTCAATCATCTGCTGACAGTTCATTTCCACTATCATTCTCAGTTCCACTTCATGTTTCCTTTTGCTCTCCATTCCTTATGATTGGCCTATTGAGCTCAGACATGACACACCAGCATTTGGACAACGGACCGAGTGCAATGTTGGAGATCTCAGATTGATATGGTGAGCACAACCAAAATGTAGAATGGACGCGACACAATGATGTCAGCCGAGAAAACTCATATGAAAAGTGTCAACTCCTATGATACACTTATATTTCTATCACTATGCTAACCTTCTATAAAGTTACGAGTTTTCCCTTAGACCATCTCAGTCTGCTACCTCGAGACTGAGATGTGAGTTGCTACTATTTTTCCGTCCCCATAGAAAACAAGCTAATATACCTTTAGAATACATTTGTAACAGGTACTGCTCTAGTCCTACATATGAGTCCACTACCTCGAGACTGAGATAATACATTTGTAACAGGTCACCCTTGTCTACTCTAAGCCTCTCATCGTGAGATGGCCAGTGTCAGTTACCTTTGTGCCTGTCAGCTTAGCCTTTCCATATGTTCCTCTCACAGCCTCGGAACTCTGCTCACTATGCTCCTATTGCATATTCTATCATATATAAACCCTTGTAAAGTGTAGTACTTCCTCAGTTTGAATATCATCTTAGACTCTGTTCATTCTCATAATTCCCTTGGTACAGGATTCCACTTCCCAGTCAACTCTCTGAGTCTCGGGATCATATCCCTAAGACTAATCCCTCTGCCTCTACCTTTGGGTAGTCCACTCCTTGTCAGTTTCTACCTGGACTGAGTCAAGGGTAGTCTTTCCTTTGTACTCCGGCCAACCCTTATTAGTTCCGCCACACTTGGCTGAACCATATTCCACTAGCTGTTGTTAAGTCTTTCCCTGATCTGTTTCTACCTAGACTGTGTCTAGGGAACTCGTACCTCTGACTTCAGGTCAACCCCTATTAGTTCTACCAGACTTGGCTGAACTATATCCGGCTGGTCGTCATTATTCTCCTCCAGGAATTGAGGGCATGTACTCAGGTAAGGGGTGCAGCACACGAGCTGAAGCCTAGCCCTTCAGATCTGTCCCTTGAACACAGTCTTAACAGTAACCAATTTTTCTCTCCAAATCTGAAAGATTAAAGTACTAGCTGAGTTATTGCTTGAACTGAGTGATATACCAAAGATACTTCAATGTAACAGCCATGTTATTGATGGAAACAGTGATGACACTGTGTTTATTGTCCAAATATTAATAATATATACATAGCTCAAGCTGGTCCACTTAAAAGTATGCAAAAGTCTAGCTTTATAAATGCCAATGCTAATTCTTCTGACCACTCATATCCAGCCTGCTTAAGACCTGATAAGCTTCTCAATAGCTTCAACACCTTTCCCTTGTCTCCTTCCTTAAGGTATCCTGGTGGGGCCTACATACATATATCCTCCTTAGATCTGCATAGAGGTAGGCACTCTTGATGTTGACCTGATGAATCTTCAAGTCATATTGGGCTGCCATCATCAAGACAGTATGTATAGTGGACATATAGGAGGTAGATATGAAAGTGTTGAAGTAGTTCCTATATTTCTGATACTGGCTATTTGCTACTAACCAAGCATGTATTTTTAGCTTCTCACCACTTGGACTATGTATTGTTACCAATACATAATGGCACAGGATTAGGTTTAGATGTGCAGGTGGGTCCACAATTTCCCATGTGCTGAGTATCTCCAACTGACCAGTTCATAGTCTATGGCCTCCTGCCATTCAATGGTGTCTGGACTGTTTAGGGCCTGTTGAAGGATGGCTCAGCTTCTGCAGTTGCCATGGCATATTGCTGCCATCAATAAAGTGCCTCAATATCTGCAAAATATAACTCTATAGGCTTGAACAATGTCTCCACTGCTAGGATCATTAGCTCTCTCTGAAAGAGGGCTGCATAATGCTCTGGAGGTGGACATATTCATGTCACTCTTGGTGTTGGAGGTCTTTCAAGTGGCTGGTGAGGTCTCTTGGGAGTAGGAGCTGGTGTGGTAATGAAAGTTTAGTGATACTTTGCTGCCATGGCCAATTAAAAAAAAAATCCAATTATTGTCCTATGGAGAGTATAGATCCTACTGTACATGTCTGAGTTGAAGTCTCAGTCATATTTTTTGGAGGAGTACTACATGATAACAGAACATACTTTGAATTATGTGGATTATTAATACATATAATAGATCTTGGACTTAGTCGGTGTTAAACAAGCTCTACATGTGATCTGGTGTTTTCCATTTACTACATACATGTGGCTGAAACCTTAAATCATTAGTTTATGTAGTGGGTAGTTAGTTTTGTGTACTCTATGTGTTTGCAACAGGTTCCCTGTACAATCTAGTTTGATAGTACTGTGAAGCATGTGTCTGGGACTTGTGAAAACTTCTATAATATACCCACAGCAATTGAAACATACTGTAGCACTAGCAAGGGCCATCATTGCAATAGGCAGCTCGACCTCATCAGGATGATCATCAATTGTTGATGTGAGATTATTATGCCACTTGACTCCTGCTGCAAGTTCATCACTGAAGAAAGCATCCTGGATGGTGTCTAAAATTGCTGGTGCTTGAATTGGTTTGGTTTGGATAGGGTCCTTCTGTAATATACAGTGGCTCAAAAAAGTGTTCAAATCACTTTGGTCACTCCATTTTGGGTACCTCTTAGGTTGTATTATACCTATAAAGGTTTTCGCCTAGGGTGACAAGACTGTGCTCAATGGGCGGATCCAAAGGGCTAGGCTTCAGCTCATTGTCAATCTTCGAAGTTGGTCTGCTGAAAAACTCAACAAAAACAACAAACCAAGATCACTACTGGTCAGCGGTTCTTGTGCTTAGAAGCACTGGGTACAGTAATTGTTGTAAAAGAGGTGGACTGATCCTGGTAGTGCACCAAACACTTCAGGTTTTGAAGGTTTTAGGCATGGGAAAATTGAGGATAGAGGAGCTCTACTAAGTCTGAGAAGACCTAGCAGGTTTGAGAACAATAAATGAATAACGCTGCACTCAAGGTGGCTGACTTGAATGAACTTTGAATGACAGCAGGGGAATGAGACAATGTTCCAGGTGAACAATGTCCAAGACATCAAAGTACTGAAGAATATGAAGCCTATCTGAGGCTCCAGAAGGAACTGGGCATGAAATAATGAACTGGGAAGCTGAATTGAATTCTTTGTAGCTAAAGTACAGGGGTTTATATATATTTCAGTGATTTGCGTACTCCTGCATATGCAAAACTGTGCTCCAACCATAAGAGTAAGAAAGTGATGGGGGTAAGGAAGGTCATGGAAGGTCATGGAAGAATAGGAGCTGCGCTTCAGGGGCAGTTACCAAGCATAAGCAAAAAATAGAACAGGATGAATAATAAGATTGGAGCATGAGTCATATAAAGGGAGGGATGATAAATCAAAGCTGTGACCATTACAAACCATGACAAATGATGATAAATCCTCCTCAGTCAGCATTACCACATGCTTGGTGAGCATGACAAAGTGCTGTGCAGTGATGATGTAAGAGATATGACAATAGCAGATGATGCTGTGGGGGATAATAATAAAGCTGTGCAATACTGCAATGCAATGATGGTGGGATGATCCAATGACCTGGTGTAAAGATGTCATGTGGTTGCCATGCAGAATGTCAACATGCAGGGATCATAGGGTATATACAGTCTGTGAGGCTCTTCCCCAACACGATAAGGGATGGTCATCTGCATAGGTTGGCTGATTTGTTTGCAATCTCTTGAATGGGCAGGGAGGATAGATTGGTGTAGGCATTCATAGTTGTCATGGTGGTGAGGATCAAGTGGATGATGGCTTGGAATGAATGGTGGAAGAAGTTGTAGAAGAGGATTGGGAATGATGAGGGAATGGATGTATAACACGCAGATTCCGAGATTTTTGCACAACATGGCCAGGTCTCACATACTGCAGTGACATAACTCCGTCTTAGACAGGCCAGCCAACGTACATAATATCCCGTCCTCAATGGGCCAGCGGACCATGGGTCGAAGAAATATAATCCTCGTCTCAGACGGGTGGGCCGAGGGGCATATTATTCCCGTTGGAGATGGGTGGGCCGATCTTAGTAATATGAAAAGTGAAAGGCACTAGATGAGTGTGCGGAAATAAGATGTATATCATATAGACGGGTGGGCCGAGGTAGGTATGAGATAGATGGTTCGGCCAAGATCAGATGTGTATAATATAAATAGGTGGGCTGAGATAAAATGTGTATCACATGGACGGGTGGGCCAAGGGAGATATGAGATAGACGGATGGGCCGAGATGCAATGTGGATTATATAGACGGGTGGGCCGAGGGAGATATGAAATAGACGGATGGGCCGAGATGCAATGTGTATCACATGGACGGGTGGGCCGAGGGAGATATGAGATAGACAGATGGGCCGAGATGTAATGTGTATCACATGGACGGGTGGGCCGAGGAAGATATGACATGGACGAATGGGCCGAGATGGAATGTGCATCAAATAGACGGGTGGGCCGAGATAAGATGAGTATCATATGAACGGGTGGGCCGAGGGTGATGTATAACATATAGCTGGGGATAGCTGGGCTGAGCTGAATGAATATTGTGAACATCATTAAGGCCAGGTAATTGTGAATGATGAAGATGCAGGGCTGCATATAGGTGGATGTTGATGAAGAATGTTGGGTCAGAGGTTGTTCATGTTACATGGGAATGTCAATATTAATGCCCAAATGAGCACCGAGTACCGACCACCCAGCCGACCACTGAGTACCGACCATTGAGGACCAACCACTGACCACCCAGCCGATCACCGAGTACTGACCACCGAGTACCGACCACTCAGCCGACCACCAAGTACCGACCATTGAGGACCGATCACCGACTACCGACCACCGACCACCAAATAAGAGTACCAAGTCCCAAGTACCGAGTGCCGAGTCACAAGTACCAAGTACCGAGTCCCGACTATCAAGTACCGAGTACTGAGTCTCAATGCTTGACTATCCTCATAATCAACAGTACCAAGAACCGAGTCCTGAGTCCCAAGTACCAAGTACTGAGTACCGAGTCCCGAGTCACAAGTAGTACTGAGTCCCAAGTGCCAAGTGCTGAGTCACAAGTACCGAGTACCAAGTCCCGACTATCAAGTACCAAGTACCAAGTCTCAATGCTTGACTATCCTCATAATCAACAGTACTGAGTACCGAGTATCAAGTACCGAGTCCCAACACTCGGTGTTCGGTAGTCATCGACACTCAGCACTTGGCACTCCCAAATATCAAGTACCAAGTCTCAATACTTGACTATCCTCATAATCAACAGTACTGAGCACCGAGTACCGAGCACTGAGCACCGAGCACCGAGTATCGAGTACCGAGTCCCGACACTCAATGTTCGGTAGTCATCAACACTCAGCACTTGGCACTCCCAAATATCAAGTACTGAGTCTCAAGTCTCAACTATCGAGTACCGAGTCTCAATGCTTGACTATCCCCATAATCAACATTACCAAGTACCAAGTACCGAGTATCAAGTACCGAGTCCCGAGTCCCGACACTCGGTGTTCGGTAGTCATCGACACTCAGCACTTGGCACTCCCGAATATCAAGTACCGAGTCTTGAGTTTCAACTATCGAGTACCGAGTC
>QFEN01000344.1:24793-60276 GCA_003316125.1 Auricularia polytricha
GAGTCAGTCGTCAAGCAGGAGAAACTTGAGCTCGACATGATGCAAGTGGACCTTGTACTTGAGCTAAAAGACAGTGAAGCGTGTGATGGCTCTGTCGTTTGTTGCTATTATTTCATCAATCACTGTGGCAGGTGCCTCTTTTGGTTGCATGAGTCTAATGTCGAAGATGTTCTATCCGATTGTAAAGGCGTCGAGAGTCTTTCACACATACGTGGGTGGATCATAGTTCTCAGCGAGTCTGGATTTGATGTCCTGTCCTGTTTCTCATCGCCAGGGCTTGCCATTCAAGCACAATACTGGTGTGTTCCAGGAAAGGTCTGCATGTCGTTGTTTACCACACCGTCCCATTCCTAATAAAATTATAGGTTCACATGCAAGTAATCTAACATACAACGTAGGCTACATTGGGAATACTTCCCTAGCCTGTGCCCAGTTTCACAAGATCATGTCAATGATGTTAAGGATATGTTGATACATGCGACATGCGGTCAGTACTCTTTTAGGCCTTGTAATTTTACCTGATGCGTTCGGTCGTAATGATCAGATCACATAACATCGAAGCGGTCCTCTGCACTAGGTGATGTCATCGAACTCAAGGACTACATTTCTGTTGTAGACGGAATCAACGGTACATGCGCCACGTCGATACTTCCCCATCGCTGATCCAGTTTCTCACAGTTTACTCCCCTGCAGATCAAAATTCACAACGATGTCACGCTACCATCGTCATCGGTGAGGCTTTAATTTGAGCTTAAGCTCTTCCTCATATCGATTATTATAAGGTCGTATCATGAAGTTATTCAGTCAGTGCTCTCTCATTTGTCCATCTAGCTGTAATTGATGATGATTTTCCAGGTGAAAATCAGTTTATCAATTTTCATGGGGAGAATTGCGTGAGACTGATCTCTGAACAGACAGTTCATGGTTGGGAATACAAGCCATCACTGTTGATGGTCGTGGTCGCGCCTCTCCTTTTCTTGGACCCCATGACTCAAGTCCAAGAGCTGCACAGGGTTTTTGTAGACGAGGTTGCTTCTGCAGCACGGTGGAATGCACTCAGTTCAAAATTGAAAGGGCAGCTTCAGGACTCCAATCTCTTGGTAAATCCACCTTGTATTGTTATGTCGCGTAAAATTAATGCCGAGCCATTGGTAGGGCACTGTCTTGCTCAATGTTAATGTCGGGTTTCTCGCTATCAACACTGTTGATAGGGGCGGGAGATCTGCTGTTCAGATGGCAAGCTACCTGTCCCTGGTCACAAGTTTGGGAAGTATAATTCTCGGTGTCTTCTTGGTCTGGCATGAAAGAACGTCTGGAGACAATACAGCCTTGGAAGCAGTCAGTAACTCATGCTGTATAACTGGAATGTTTCTTACTGTGGCTGGTTCAGGCATCATTTGCATTAAGACTTCACGACGAAAAGCACGGACTGGAAAAGCTGGCCATAATTTACAGTGTCCCCAAGGCGTTGCTCATGTGGGGGTGAGTCTGTACCATAATGTAATAGGTGGAGGTTCTGACTTCAAATTAGGATGGTCTTCTTCTTTGTGGCATTCTCGATTGATTGGTGCGGTGCCGGGGATACAACTTCCAGGGTCGTAGTTGGTGCTGTAATCTTGATCGTATTCGTGATGATATCAAACGGCATCATTCGCACCAGGGAAAGAGAACGCTGGTGGTGGCGCGCCATTGGCCAGCAACTATCATCCCTACAGGCTCACGCTTGGAAACAGATCATGGGGTTCGTGGAGATGACAAGAGGTCAAAGATGCGAGCCTCAACCCGATCCTGAAGACACAAGCTTTCACGCAGGCCTTTCGCAAGCAAACGTCGAGGCGGATGCTTCAATGCGCAGGATATCTCACTTAACAACTTCACGCGATTTCCAACCAGAAATACTAGGCGCGAACGGTCATGAAGATCATCCTAACTCCTCTATCCCTCCGACTTTGTCATATCAGCCCACCACCGCCTTTGTGGATTCACCTCTGAACGCACAAGGCGGCAATCCTACACTGCTACCAACAGATTCACGCACCATCCCAGGTTTTCAGTCAGGTGTAGGCTCTTTGCAGCAAATTCAACTCGGAGATTATACCCAGACTGTATCCCAGGATTGGTCTACCGCGGAGGCTCACTGCGAGTCTGATGCTATCCAATTGGTCCATCTCACTACACCCTCATGTTCCGCGGCAGAAGGGATGGTTGAGACAGCGGTCAAAGCAAAAAACTTGCATTCTTATGCTCTCTCAACCACAGCCACCATCCTGTCTAATAATGAAGGACAAACATCAGTAGAAGCCAACGACACGGGCGCCGCAATATCGCCTAGTTCACATCACACAGAACACATGGAGAGTGCGAGATACACAGATAACGTCGTTGAAGAGCCCGAGGAACTCGACTATCCTCGGCCTTCGCCGAGCACAATGCCGCCTCCAAAGATCGTTGCTAGAAGCGCCACCAATGAACCTTTCCGCCATGCGCCGGTGGCTGCCAAGTGGACGCTACAAGGTGGTCAAGACATAGAAGAGTGCAAAGACTAGGAATTGATGGGTCCGACTTTGGCAGTCATGGCAGATCATGAGAGGAAAATCATTGGGCTGGGCACGCTGGGTGGCCATCGCCATTTGGAACTGTATCTTAATTTACTGTTGAACATATGTTCGATGACTAGCGTCCAATTATGTATACGACTTCCAGTTAGACTTACGATTCGTGATCGGATACGTGTTGATCATCTAGCATTCTATTATTTGCGCCGCGCCGCGCGCCAATACCACAATGATCTACCCACTAGCAGATTTTTTGAAACATACGATTGATTGTCACTCTAAGCCACCCTAATGTCGACATCATTATCAGCGTGAAATTAGATATACAATAGACACCAATTTATACAACTGTACCAGATGAAAGCAATACGACAGGAACTACACACCAATATGAACGAAAACAATCTTCTGCTCGAGCGGCACTTTCTTCTTCACGGCGCACGTAGCATGGTTGAATGTCCATGCCTCCTTCGTGCAGTCCATGACACCCTCCTTCAAATCCTCGAACATCTTCTCGTAAAAAGTCTCGACAACGGGTTTTGCGACAGCGTCGTCGATTACCCACAGCGTGCCAATGACGCTCTTGAATCCCGAAAACTGGAGGCCAGCTGCGAGGTGGATGACTTCATCGGGCATCTCATCACCGACGGCGGTATGATACGCCAATAAGAATGCGAATCCAGCGTGTCGTTCTCCATGATGTCGAGCAGTATCGGAGGTTTGTCTCTCATGGCGAAACGTGAGTTGTAAGGCTGCTTGCGGTCCTGCTTCCCATGACAAGCTAGGTGCACCCAGGTGTTGCATCGTAAAGTATCGAGTGCAGCGGCCTGTGTAACTTCTTCATTCGATAGAGTACTGAACTTGGCACTGGGGGGAACAAGTTGATGGACCAGCTGAAGCTCGCTGTCTACAGTGGCAAACTCTTTACCTTGCCCTGTGCCCAGTTGACCCTGTCCAATCGCCACGAAGGAAGTAAGGCTGATCACGAGCAAGAATGGTGGTGGCAAATCAATCTGTCTATTTTTAGCAAGTATGTACTAGAGAGCCCCAGGCCAGGCTTTACCAAGTACTTCCATAACCATGGGCAAGAAACAATCAGGGTCAGCTGAGAAAAAGCCTGCAGAAAAGAAAGGTGGAAACAAGAACGCCGACAAAAGTGACCAATCCGAGGGCAAAGTAAGCTACAGCAGTCGCTTCTCATGAAAACCGCGCCTCGAATCGTGTCCAGGGAAAGGCCGGTTTGAAGGCCGCAACTGCAATCAACGTCCGCCATATTCTATGCGAGAAACACTCCAAGGCGACTGAGGCACTGCAGAAAATCCAGGTTGTGCTATGTGCTATTATCTGAGGGTGCACGAATTCTGATAAGCGGTTTGCAGGAGGGCCAGCGCTTCGACAAGGTAGCACAGGAATACTCGGAGGACAAAGCTAAAGGTGAGTTTGCTCGCCAGATATAATGGTGGAATGTCACATCCTCGTCCCAGCTGGTGGCAGTCTTGGATGGATGGTGCGGGGGTCTATGGTTGTAAGTGGTTTCAGTCCTTGATTGATAAGCGAAATCTATCTCTGTCATAAAGGGTGCATTCCAAGATCCCGCGTTCGCCCTTACCCCGTCAACTGTTGACAAGCCCATTCTATCGCCTTTGGTTAAGACGAATTTCGGATACCACATCATCATGGTAGAGGGCCGTCGATGACCTTTGTACCTTGTACCCGTTTGTTTGAGTCTACAATTAGCAATTTACTGCAACTACCGTACGTGGGTGAGATAAAAACTACGGATATACGGATCAGAAATAACACCTGAAAGGACTGCAGCACGACTACTGAATCAGATAATTAAACAGCGTCGAAGTCCCAGCAGACAGATGCCAACTCATCCATGTGACTCCTATAATAACTACTGACTTGCCCTGCAGTCTGACAGACAAGCTAAGCGGCGCCACAGCCTGCTACCAGGTCACCACGGACCTTGTGAGGCATGGAGGGAGCAATGTGGGGCACATTATCACCATGTTGAGATAGAAGCCCAAAGAACAGACCTGAACTGAGATCAGCAAGCCGATTTCAGAGGCTGTATGGGAGAGGCCTGACTTTTGTCTTCTTTGGACCATGGTATCGGCATCGACGACGACTTGCAATAATCGAGTTCTGGAGCGGGGGTGGCTTCCTCTGATGGGGTGGGGACTGCGCGTGCTCTTGGCTTCCGGGTTCTTCTAGTTTGCTTTGGAGGTGGAGCCTCAGCGTCTGGTTCCTGATCACGTCAAAACATATATATGAACAAAAGCGCAAGTAGTAAGTATCATGACGTACAGTAGGTTCAACCTCTTCTTGAGCAAGACCTGACGAACGCGCAACCGCAGTGGAGCGCCGCCGGCGCTTCTGCTCATCTGCTTCGGGATCTGGCGTTGTCCCAGAAGACGTCGGGGTCTGGTCAGGCTGGACAGTACCCCGGCGGGACTGGTTTCTCCTAGGTTCAATATTGGCTCGCAGTATAGCTGCCCTCCTGCGCTTGCTGGGTACAGCCGAAGAGGTGGGGTGGGCAGCCAATACTTCGTCGTCATGGCGGCGAATATCTGCAAGCAGCGCGTTGCCTTTCTGCTTGTTCGCCCCCCTGCCATTCCTCCGGCGTCGACCTGCACCGTACTGTGCGATAGCCTTGCGGAAGTCGACGTGTGGCTTGTGCAAGTAGTAGTATGTGACACACTGAGCGGCAGTCTTGTTGGGCAGATGTTGAGCAATAAGTCCGAATTGCTTCGGGTGGGCAGCATATTTCTCCTTGAAGACAATACGCTCCTCTTCCGTCCAGAGGTCAAGAGCCGAAGATGAGCTGTAGAACTCCGCGGGGTCGTCTGCGAGATTGTTCGTATCGTCGTAATAGTATGGTCCACAGCCGTCGACGACAGAAACCATATCCGGTATCTTTGCGACGTTCTTGATCGCCAAGTAACTTGGATCCGTCAGCTCCTCCATCCCAAGATTCGCAATGATCTGCTCCATCTCAAGATCAGAGCGAACAGCATCGCCCAAAACAGCAGCCGATCGTCTGGTTGACCTGCCGCCCGCAGAAGCTGGCATGAATTCCTCAGGTAGACCGCCTTTCGACACGTTATCGAGCCGAGCACATTGCGTTATCCATTGCTGATGTAGCTCAAGATACTCTTCTCTCAGCTTCCGCTGCTTTGCCTGAAGGGCTGTTTCTCGCTCTAGGAAGTGCGCTGATAAGGACGTTCTAATGGACTGAGAAGCCAGTCTGTCCTGACGACTTGGATCAGCTGCAAATTCCTGAAACAGCTTGTCTTGCGCGTCAATTGGCGAAGGCAGAGAGGGCTCGCGAATCGCCCGATTGGCCCTAAGAACCGGAACAACACGCTCATCGCGCGTCTGACGATCACATTGAAGCCTCGTTAGGACTACAAAACGGAGGGCTTTTGCGGTCGAGTCTGCAAAAGATGGACGACCATAAAACCACGTTGCGGGCTGTTCTACGTCAAGTGCAGGAGTCAAAAGCTGTTCTCTTGCCTCGGCATGAGGTGGACTGCTGGCCAACTTGGTGGTAATGACTTGTGGAACAGACTTTAGCAAGGGAGTGTCTCCTGATAATGTTCGTGGGGAGTCGGTATCAATATCTTTCTCCGACGTTCTTGGTTCTGGTGAAGGAGTCACTGTCGCGAACGCCGGTGAGTTATGGACAGCCACATCCACAGATTTCAAAGCAGGACTGGGCACAGCCGGACTAACGAGCTGGGCATGCACTTCAACGAAAAGAGGGGAGGTTTGGTTGGTTTGCGGCTCAGTTCCTTTGCCAGCTGAATCTCCCAAGAAGGCGGATTCCACGTCACTAGGAAGAGCATGAGAAGAAATAAGCCCAGGAGGAGACATCTCAATATCTAGAATTGGTATACGCCTTCAGGTTATCGACAAGCAAAATGAATGGCCGTACCTTCCCCTGACAATAAACTTTGAGGAGAACGCGGGAAGTTCGATGCCAAAGGCGGACCATTAAGCTCACCGTTCATCATAGGATGGACCGGTTTGGCACCCACATGCGCCAATTTGTGGGGTAGAGGTTCAGGGTGTGTAGAACCCATTCCAGCAGAAGTATTCGGCGTGAAACCAGGTCGATCAGGACCTCGCAACAACACATGCGTAGGTGCTTGTTGAATTGCGCTATCTCGATTTGGTCTCGATGACACGATATCCTTAAGACCATGACGCGCAGAGAAAGAAGATTTATCATCTCGAGAAGAAGCAGATGATCGGGATGAAGATCTCGACTTTAGTCTTTTAAGTGGGGGTTCGGAAGATATCGAGGATGCTCTAGATCGTGCTACGGAGTGGGTGGGTGACACACGTCTGCAAGATGGTGAATGTCTGCGGGCGTCACGATCGGTGATAGGTGGGTCTGGGGGAGGAGAGTTAACGGCATGGCGCGGCGGTGTGCTAGCAATGGAGGTCGAAGACCGGGTGTCGTCGTGATCATCATGACTAGACGGCCGATGCGGATAGTAAGCATCTGCGTTTGATTTATCACCTAACTGTGGGGACCGCCTATCATCATATTGTGGCCGGTATGAATCTGACCGAACAAATACGTGTGGTTCTCGGTAGCTTTGACCACCAGAGTAAGGACGATAAGTATCACCATGAACGGGAGGATACGTTGGTGACTTCTCAGGAGAGTAATCTCGTGCAGGACGGGCACGATAATCCGGAAACCTTGGATTTGGGAGTTCCAACCTACATATAATGATGAGAGAAAATACTATGTGACACGAAAATGGACAAACGCTTCGTATCGGGCGGATCGATCGACGTGTGATTGCTTCCAGGAGTCTGATGGTTCAAACATTCGCTCTGCCATGGTGTCTCTGCGAAGTTTTTCCCGTAATGGTGGTGGGCTCGGAGAGGATCTTCGATCTTGCCAAGTCGACTGCCAGCGGGAACCAGAATCCCAGAAGCGCGGTTCCATAGGACGAGACCGGTCGTAACGATCTGGGGATGGACTGCGGCTGTTGTAGCGTTCTGGTCTCCATGTATTTGGCCTGTAATTGTTCGCATGATCATCACTACGATAGCTAGGTCCCCCCCGGGGGATATAACTATCGTATGGGGCGTATCTTCTCAAAGATGGACCAGGAGACGGAGATCTTCGACGTGCAGTAGAATAAGGCGACTAAGAAAGAGGGTATTTGAACGACCCAAGAAAGTGCGACTCTCACGAGAACTTACGTCGTATGTAGATGAGAAACTGCCACCTAGAGAGCGCCGTATGTCATGTGGAGGCGAAGGATTAGAAAAATTAGACGTTTCGTAGCTTGGAGAAGTCATGCTTGAGAGGATTTGGACCTCCAAGATGCTGCAACACTTGTCACAGGAAGAGAAGTCGGGTTGAAAATAAGCCTAATGCGTCGTGGTATTTAGAATATCTGTAGAACTATTTGAAAGCAAGTGAAGGTCAGTTATCGAACATGAATGTTGAAACTTTGATACGGTTGGGAGCGAAGACGCTCAGTCAAAGTAAACGCTTGAAGTAGATGAGTGATCTCTAGCAAGAAGGGATTGAAACTCCGACCCCCCATCTGCGGGTCGATATTGTTGTTGCTCGGAGACTCCATTAAGTACTACGATGAGCTCTACTGCTTTCGCGAGCTCTGGCTTCAAGGATCCTCAAAAACTTAGCTTCGAGAGAGACTGGATCCGTAGAGCAGTTTTGGCCTCATATTGGATCATCATTATTCTCGCTTTCCCATTCTGGTGGCATTTGACGAGTATCGAGAGACTTGCACTTCCAACCAGTCAAGTACGAGCACAAGTTCAGAACAACATCGTATTCCCTATTGCTGTTCATTTTGATGCGTCCATTAGCCAACAAAATTTCAGCCTAATTTCTCAAATTCATACATCACTTCGTGATTCCGCGATAAATGAACCTGGAAGATGGAGGGGCGTCGACCTACGCCTACAAGACAGAAATGATGAAGGTGTGTGCGCTCGCGAAAATTGTATCAGTAGTAAATTTGACGTGTTACTGTAGTCACCAATAAAACATCCAGCCTATATACAGTTGCTCTTGGTGAACAGACCTCAATTGCCCATTCAAGGCACTTGCGGGTGAGCAAGACCGATGCGCAGTCAGGTGAGTCAAGGAGAGTGCAGTGTTTCGCAATGAATTCGACTGCTCTCACACTAGCAACAAGATTAAGCTCTATATTGTCCGACCTCATCGCCCCCCTGGAGTCGAGCACTTCACATTCGCAGCGCGTTGTTCAATACTCAGATCACTATCGTCTCGCTTTTACGCTACTGAACGAAGACGCAACCCCCCATCGATTTGTTGGGACATGGGATATACAAGCTGCGCTCGCGGGTAATCCTTATGGCCCCCGTATCTCGAGACCCACTCTAAAAACGCTTTATCAGAATTCATATTTCCGCTTATGTCTCGACTCTCCACTTTGCACAATTTTACAGTCGAAAGTCAAGTTCAGTACCACGCTCCATTAGCCTTTGAGCCGAAACGCCTGGCCCTTGGTGGCACTAAAGCATCAGGGCTTACTCAGGAGGACTTGACGGTGTTTATCAATTCTGCCGAATGGACACTTTGTCAGTACTACATTATGATTAACGGTGTCAATATCTGACCAGTTATCGTAGCATCCGGCGTCTCCAATGATCCTGTTCTTCATTTCGTTCTATTTGTTCCTTCCGAGACCCACTCACCCTTGAAGATAATTGACGGCGAAGGTTAATGTCGCGTATACCCACTTGTGGTCATTTCTGACTTACCGATAGGTTGTCCAACAAATCAAAGCTCTTTCCTTTTGCCCCAATGGGGCAGCATTTTCATCCTCAACAATGAACTCGATTCCTCATCGTTGCATCTTTCATATAACGATCTAGAACCAGTTTTCCGCAACTTTGCCACCCAGCTCGCTGCTCTTTTAGGCGTGCCACCCGTTCCTCTCGGCCTGAGCGCGGAAGAGAGCTCCGTTCTATCTGACTGGCAGTTAGATGCTCTGCTCCGGCGTCGTGCATTGCAGAACGTGCAAGGCAGCCAGGACACATTGTACAGCATTGTGAAGCTCGTGGATCAGATCAATAACATGCCTGTTGGGCAAGTGGTACGAGATGATGTCCTAGATGCCCTTGCATCGCTTCACGAAGTGCGTTTTGCATCTAATGTCATATTAATGAAGACTGTGCTCAAACAATGCAGGCCTATCGCACCGCCACGTCCTCGCCGGCGCTTGCTCTGCGATGGTCCAGTAAGGCATTATCTATGGCGTCACGCGCTTTCTTTAATCCGGGGATGCTGGCATTGCTGTACTTTCCTGCTGAACACAAGTATGCGGTGTACACGCCACTATTCGCATCTATATCTGTTCCTCTTGTGGTGGCCTTAATTCGAGATTTTATGGCATGGAGACGGAGCTCGCGGGATGACGGAAGGCGGCGAGATTGATGATTACGCCTTTTGTTTGAGAGCTTGTTTGTTGCCCGTTAGGCTCTTGCCTACGGTGAAAAATACATGCAGGGTAATCCTACAGCAGTGTATGTTAGTCCGTCCGTAGTATAGCATATAGATATCACAAGTATGTGAAGCATTAAGGCCAACTAAAGGCGATAAAATAAAGGGGGTGGTCACTGGGGCCTTGATGGCGGTGATTGACGCGACGTGTGCAAAGGGGACTTTGCTGCCGATTTTTTGAGCATGGGGTAGGCGGAAATGGATGCATGACAAATATTTCCCGTCGCACGGGCCTCGACGGCATCCCCATGGTCCCCCTCTCTTAATACGAAGGTAGAATTGCTATTTTGCGGCTGCTCCACCCAGATGTCATTATCGCGGTGATGTGACAGGGGGCTCGCGTAACAATAGGTAATGGGTATTGGGCCTCTGCCGTGTTTCCGTGTGCTGCTGTTCTCTTAGCGCGTTCGCCACAAATTCACCAGCTGCTTTATTGCCCGGAATGCCGCAGCTATGCCCAGGGCAATGATTCGCGCAGATGTAGTGAAAGCCCCCCGCGGTTGCTTTGATCGCCGCCGTCGGAGTGCCCATAGTCACCCTAATACTATGACTGGCCACCCTTCGCCTCTTAGTAACTCACCGCCAAATTCAAGTCTTAGTGTCCTTCTGATCATACGCAGCGCGATCCCGGTCACTACGAATACCGAGTAGCAGTATATTACTTAGCGTTTGTGATAAAAGCTTCAGGTCACGTGGGAGTAATAATACTCGATAGCACGTTGTCCCGATCCCCTACCAACACCAACCCGACAAGCTAAGGCCTCGAAGACAGGTTCTTATACTATTGATATGAGCTCAACAAAACTCAATTCTGATGGGGTTCTGCTATTCGAGCAACCGTTTGCACGGGTACGCAGCGACACATGGTAATTCTCAATGACCTCACTACAATCACACTTCATCAGGTCCCTTATGAAAACTATCGGAAGGTCTTCCGTGCAACACAACGGAACATAGAGCGCGAGCTCGGAAATGTCCAGACTGTCTCAAATGACCTAATAAAACGATCCAAGAGCCGCGAGGTCAACCTCGAGGACGCTGCCAAGAGCGTAGACGGGATGATAGGTCGGGTGGAGAATCTCAAGCGCAAGGTACGTGAAATTATTCGCTAGCTCAGATATGATTTCACATCAGTGGGCATTACACGCAGCTTTCTGAACTGCAGGATACCGCTGGAAAACCCACCCTTGATGTCACTCGGGAAAGGCTACAGCATCTCATGACGGTAGAGACCCTGCAAACCACTGGTAGCCTCGATTTTTCGCGATGGGCGGACACGCGGCTTGATAGATGGCTTGTGGACTGGGCCCTCCGGACTGGACGGGAAAATACAGCACGGAAACTGGCGCAGGACAGGAACATCGAGGTTTGTTGTTCCGCAAAGTGTTCACATCAACTCATGGCACCTACCACTTGCACTAGACCCTTGTGGATATTGATCTGTTCACGGATATCCGAAGAATTGAGTTAGCACTTTCCAAGCACAGTTGCACTGAAGCACTGGCATGGTGTAGCGAAAACAAGACGGCGTTGCGGAAAATTAAGGTGCGACTGAATGCTGCGATGGTGTGATCTCTATGAAACCATTTTGATTCTTCCGCAGAGCACACTTGAATTTGAACTTCGCTTACAAGAGTACATCGAGTTGGCGCGTGATCAGAAGAAGCCAGAGGCCATGGCATACTCGAAAAAACATCTCGTGTCATGGCAAGAAACACATCTCCCACAAATTATGCAGGCTGCCACTCTACTTGCAATAAGACCTTCTACGACGTGTGGTCCGTACCGCGTAAGATAACTTTGCTCCACCTGCATTTCTATCTCATTGGATCTTGCAGAGACTGTATGACGATTCCCGTTGGCTTGATCTTATTCAAGCCTTTCGGTTTGCCATCTACAATCTGAACTCCTTACCCACTGAACCTCTTCTCAATCTTGCTATCTATTCTGGTCTTGCTTCACTGAAGCTCCCTTCCTGCAACGACAGTTCATCCCACAATGTCGACTGCCCCGTGTGCGATCCTAGCATAAACACACTGGCTCAAGAAGTTCCGTTCAGCCACCACGCCAACTCCACGATTGTTTGTCGAATTAGCGGCAAGATTATGGACGAGGATAATATGCCCATGGTGTTTCCCAACGGTCAAGTGTACTCGAGAGAGGTATGTCTCTCACACCAACATCTGCGTGTGGCCACCTAACACTCACATTCTACCATCAGGCGCTGGAAGATATGGCAGCAAAGCACAATGGCATGGTCACTTGCCCGCTGACTGTCCAAACGTGCGAGTTCAGCGCACTCAAGAAAGTATTCATCTCTTAGTTATTTGCTGTGTGTGACCAGACTCGTTGCCTCGGTTGTTTACCTCGGTTCTCACCGTGTGTTAGACCTACATACGCTCATTTTTTCATCATGTAATAACATTAGCAAGGTATACAATGTATTTCAGACTCGACGAAGGAGAGGAGGGTTAATGTCGAGACTCTCTTTTTCTGTGAGCAAGCGCTTTTGGTGAGAGGAAAGTGAGTGGTCAGTCCACTTCTGCTGATTGACGTTGGGTTGACGTCAACAGCATTCCGCACAGCGCTGAACAATGTTTGACTCGGACCTTCGGCGACGTGTAGAGCTTTCGTATTCGGACGCGATATGTGTCAGAGAGTAGTGACAAACAGGGAACTGATAGTACAAAGTTTCTGGCCAGGGCGACATGACGTGACGAAGAAGGAGGACTTTCGTGACATCACGCACGATGAATTCATCTCGCTCCGATCTCGCTCAGCCCTCAAAATGGTTATGGAAATTTCTTGCCTTGTATGGTCTAGCCCTAACCTTACTATTCAACGCCCTCCAAAAAGCGTGCTCGCTCAGCCCACTGGGCTGAAGAAGAACCTACTAACTAGCCATAGTAGAGGAAGGTTCAAATTTAAGAGATTCCAGAAGGGTTGAAGCAGCCCTGATGCTGAGGCTTCCATCTTAGAACGAAAGTCCTATCATGAATGGTGATGGATTTGACAACGAAACTCGGGGATGACTGACGAAGACTGACAATCGCCGAAGTCAATTTCAATGATGAGCGCTACAGGCTGTAGATTGGCGTTCATAGAAATCGAGACGGTACTCACTGATCAATGACATCCTTGGTTTCCATACATTAATCAGTTCACAAGCTCATTATTCAGACTTGCGAGGCGGAGACGCGCCGTGGGGTTATAAGTTGTTCTTTGTACTCCACGTGCATCAAATTGTGACTTGGCGAGTGTAAATCAGGGTCATGTTGTTGCCTGTCACGCAGTTCGGCTTCATAACAACTTTTATATACCAACGACGAGCCTACCCGACTGTACTCTCAATCTCGATACCTGGAGTTGTTGTTATACCCTATGTCTGAGCTCAAGACACGCAAGCGCGACCTCAGCAGCCAGAATGGACCCGGACAACCACTTTCGCAAATTGGTCCCAGCAAGCAACGGATGACGCTTTCCTGGCACGAAATACCAGAATGGCAGAGGGATAACGAGTACATTTTAACGGGCTACAGACGGTAAGACTTGGGTTCGACGGGTACAAGTCTCCTTGCCGCAATGTGGATGATTGATCGATTGTTGTGCTACTAGAGTGCAGAACAGCTGGTCAGGCTGCATTGCATCTATCTACAGCTGTGAGGACATTCGAGTCGCCTAACGTTTGTATGTCGTTGATCGATTTTTTTCTGAACAGATCCTCATAACGAAACTGGTAAGTTTCTTGTCCTTTCAAGTGGACTAGATTCATTCCAGTTTCCAGTGAACATCCTCAGCCATCTGGCTGGTGCTGTGCTTTTCCTCTGGATTCTGGTGACATTCCGCGGGCAATACATCTTGGCGTATAGCACTACCACTTGGCTGGATACTTCTGTCTTCAGTGTTTTTCTACTCTCCGCAGTGTTCTGCCTCACTGCGAGTGCCATGTTCCACACTTCCACTTGCCATTCGGCACAGGTCAGCCCTTCTCCGAGTTGCGGCTGCATGACCTGACTCACGTTTCGAAATCGATCACAGGTGTCGACCCAGTGCCATGCTCTGGATTATTCAGGGATCGTCGGTAAGTGAAGGTATCCCTACTTCTGTCTCATTTCGATGAATTCTTCCGTAGTCCTCACTGTCGGATCTTTTGTACCATGCCTTTACTACGGATTCTACTGCGAACCAGCTTTGCAAGCCTGTTATCTATGTTCCATCGCTCTAGTCGGTGCAGGTCAGTGTTATTCATTGATATCAGCCCATTAGCAAGTCATTTACCAATACACGTTTTGAGGAGCGGCATATATCGTTCTCAACCCTGAATATGCAAAACCAACACATCGAGGTGCACGTACCGGTGTTTTCATTGGTCTCGGATTGTCTGCTGTGGTCCCGGTGGCTCACTTATTGGTATCGCATGGAACTTCCAAACTATTTTCCGAGATGGGTTTTGGTTGGCTGCTCGCATCAGGCGGCCTATACATCACGGGCGCATTGATTTAGTGCGTAGGGCCTCATTTCCCGCCTTCCACACAACTGCCTGACGTCTGCATGGTTCATCCCCGCGCAGCGCTAATCGCATACCGGAGCGCCTGGCTCCTGGGAGATTCGACTTGCTCTTCGCATCGCATCAAATATTTCACTGCTGTGTGGTCCTGGCCGCTCTGGCTCACTGGATGTGTGTATTGACTGCCTTCGATCACTGGCATTCTAGTTTGGACGGATGGAAATTGTGACATGCTGATGTTGCGTCGCTGCGTCGTGGGCATTGCGCTGTGGACGGCCTGGGAAATGTCTTGTCGGAACACGCCCCAATGGCGGTCTTTGCCTGTACAGCAGGTTCATGGTTTTGGCGGAGTCATTAGCGCGGAGACAAAATCCACGTTGCAGGGTGTATCCGTAAGCCTAATGGGAAGTTTGGTCATCCTTATTTCAATTGACAGGTTGAATGTAAACCTTCGGTGACCGCGATGGGGGAGTCCTCGGGACGTGTGTTAGACGACAGATGTATTTTGTTGTGAATGGGGATCGAGGCTCTAGTCCATCGGCGTCCGACGGATGATGACGAGTATGTGCAAAGATGCTTGCCACACCGAGACCTCGAGGCTTGGTCGAGATTTATTTTTTTAGGTACTAAAGAATGCTGCGATGCAGGGCCGGATGCAGTATCTCTGGCGGTCAATGAAGGCTAAGGAAATGCACTATAATGGAGAAGACGTACAACACAAAGTACGTTAGGCTACACTGCAGAGCGTCGTCATCGTCTCAGACAGACAGCGCAGACGTACATACGCAAGAGACGATTACGTATTCACCGCACCTTTGGTTGCGGAGCCGAAGTCACAATTGCTATTCTAAGATCTGCCGATCCCGATCAAGGCCGAAAGGCACTATGACATGTGCATACATAGCGAGGCAGCGTGTTGGCTCTCGCATGTGCACGGGAGATGACCCATGGAGGTGCCATATAAAGTCGCGCCATTACGCTTGTTTTCGCTGCCGTCCTCAAGTATTATCTTTCGCGTCCGACAGCTTGTATCATGTATACGGTCGGCCTACAATCCGCTGCCGACGCATTTCTTCTTTCTAGCCTGAAGGCACAGGTGGCCCTCGCTTTACTTGTTCTCTTTATTCTCCTTGTCTTCGGTTTTGGTTCTCACAAAGATAGCGCTGTTGACGGCGCCCCAGTATTTCTCCCTGGCTCTCATCTCCTCGCCATTGCCCCATTCTTCCGCCGACGCTTCGAGTTTCTGAACGATGGTTTCCGCCAAACTGGCCAAACCCTCTTCCAGTTCAACTTGCTCCGAGTAAGCATTATGGTGGTAAATCTTCTTCAGCCTCCACTAACTATAATTATTGCAGGAGACGGTCATTGTTGTTTCCGGAGAGTCAGGCCGGAAATCATTCTTCTCTAACAAGCACTTTGACCTCACTGAAGGATTTAAAATGCTTTCCGGAGCCGTCAGTATCTCCCTTTGTAATTGATGCATATCCGCCAATCCTGACGCTATTTAGATCCCCGTCGTCAAAGGGGTGACTTCCAACCTTCAGACCAAGCGTATTGCACAAATTCATAAGCGCCTCTCCTCCGTTCAGCGAAATGAGCACCTTAGTTGCCGTACGTTGCATTTATCCATCCATTTATCCTATCTCATCCTCATTTCACTAGTCATTGCACCCATTTTGGAGGATTGCCGAAGGGTAATGGAAACGTGGGGGGCATCAGGAACATTTGACCCATTCGAAAAAATCTATGAAGTTGGTCTTTGAATCTGTTAGGAACGTGCAACTCCTGACTATTTGCACTACAGCTTTTATTCCAAATTACTGTACGATCACTCTCCTGCGAGGAGTTAGCAGATGATCCTGTTCAAGTTGCGCGTCTCAAGGAACTCTACGACACCTTGGACAGTGGGACAACGCCCGCGACTGTCTTACTTCCATGGCTACCCGGGCCTAGCATGCTTAAGAAGCTGTGGGCGACCAAAAAGATCTATGATATTGTCGTTCGGGCCATTGATGAACGGGAGCGTAGTGGAATATCTAAACCTGACACTCTGCAGATGCTCCTTGACGAAAAAGACGAAAGGCTTGTTATTGTCGGTGTATGTTTTTCCGTTGATCTTGGGCATTCTGACATCTGACGTTTCAACAGTTTATTTTGGGTTTGCTAGTTGCTGGTGCAAGAGCGACTGGAACAACAGCTTCGTGGCTCATCACCTACCTTGGTGAACATGAGTCGAAGGATGAAGTAATCGCTGAAGTGGAGCAGCTCCTGGCGCATTACGTTTCCCCCAACGTCTCCCACTCTTTGTCGCAACAACTTTCGTCCATTCCACTGGAAGCTTGGGAATCCGAGACCCCCGTTCTTGATTCTCTCATTCGAGAGACTCTCAGGATTGCGCAGCCTCATACTGCCATGCGCCGAAATCTTGGACCTGACGTGACGATTGACGGAAAGACTATCCCATCAGGGGCATATGTAGTATATCCATTTTCGGACGTTCATCTCAATCCGGAGCTCTACCCTGATCCATGGAGGTTTGATCCTAGCCGCGAGGAAGCGACGGTTCCGTTCGGTTACGTGGGATGGGGGGGAGGTAAGCCACATTGTTGATTGCGCGCCTGTTGGCAAACCTAATTTCTCGGTAACAGGAAAGACGCATTGTCTTGGCCAGCGCTTAGCCAGACTTGAGCTCAAGCTTGTCACCTCCATGATGCTACTCGGCTTCCGGTACTCCCTTGTCGACAAGAAAGGCGAGCAACTCGACACGCCCCCCCAACCCAACTGGAACGATATCCTACTCTGCCGACCGGAACAAGGCTCGTGTTATCTTAAACACGAGAGATCCGTGCTTTCACTGTAATGCAAGCTGGACTTGACTTTTTGGACAATGATTCTCACCCTGCCAACAAACTTTGGATCGTGTTCGGCCTTTTTCGATCTTCATTACCCACAGGTTAACGTTCTCGTCACAGACTAGGTTATTGGACAAATCATTTATTTACCTTATACTTCATTTCAAAACTGTACCGGTTCCGATACTATGTCCATAACGTACTTCGCTACCCGTCGTCGCTCCCTTCCCCGACCTTTCGTTTGCTAGATATCTAGACGTATATGTGACTTAATAATCTAGGTTAGATAGAAGTAATATGCCTGTATGACAATCCCCATGTAGCGCTACAATGCTCCTTCTCTTTGTATACACTTTTACACATCGGACTTGTTGCATGGTCCTCTGATCGAATCTGTGATAACTCGTGCAGGCGTGAACAAGACGTGCACATTGAGAAATGCCAATCCGTCGATCCCGGTAATTTTGTCAACCAAAGTATAACCTGTCCTTCGAATTAATCCCTTTTGGTCGCTCTTCTCTCCGATTGGGTTTCTCTGGCTTCGCAGCCTCAGAAATCAGCTCCATATTCTGCTTTTTCTCTTCAAGCCTACTCTGCAACTTCCGTTCCTCCCTCGACCGTCGCTCTCGTTCTGCAAATCTAGTTCGTTGCTCCCTCGACGGCTCCCACTTGCTCCGCAAGATGCGGCGGACAGCCTCAGGACTAATCTTGAACTTCTCTGCAAGCACTGGAGTCGAAAACGTGCGCTTGTCGTAGATATGCATGGAACGCAGGCCGTCCATGGCTTCGCGAGATAATTTACGTGGAGGAGACCACCCCTGAGGAAAAGCCTCCTTGATGGCGAGACGGTGGCGCCTCCACTCCTCTGGTGTGTCTTCCATCGGCGCGCGCTTCCGTCGCCTCGGAGGTGGTTCATCTTCGCTCAAGTCGAGGGTTTCACCCTCTGCATCTTCCGCTAAGGATAGAGGCGCAGGGTGTCCAGCCAGTCTCCAGTCCCTTTTCTTTGGCTCATTCGTAGTGGAATAGTATCTATAGAGCGAGCTTTTGTGAAGCCATGACTGTGCGTGGTGTGAAGGTGAACGAAGTAGTGATGTCAACTGATAATAGTTGAACCTCATTGCAAACTGGACGGCCTGCATGATTACAAGGTTGATGTAAATGTGACAAGGTTGTGCAAACTTCAAACTTAGAAATTGGCGGGCGGCGGTTTGTCACGGTACTTGCCGAGTGGTTTCGTGAGTGCTTCGACTTTCAAACCCATCTCCTAGGAAGGAAGCCACCACCTCCCATCAGTTCCCAGCTTATCGTATTGGCCTGTTCTCTTCCCCTCCTTCCTTCCGCAGAGATCTGTATTCGATTTATCGCGCTTGATCATACCCGATGGCCGACCTATCCGATCCCAAAATCGACGAAGGTTAGTCTGCGATGTTACAGCGCCATCGCTTAGTGAAATTGGGTTAACCAGCAGCGTGGCGCTGATCCTTACAGCTTACCAGGATGTTCGTTCCGACAAATCCGAGACTAACTGGCTTTTGCTCGACTATGAGGTCAGAATTTATGTTTCCAAACGGGTCTGGTTACCTTGATGCGTCTAGGTCCTTCCAACGATGATCACACGCTTAGTCTGACCGCTCTGACAAGCTAACAGTCACACAGACGGGAACGGGTGGTCTCGCCGAGTTACGCGATGCACTTGACGATTCTAAAGCGTCTTACGCATACGTTCGCGTCACCTTCTCCAATGACAAGGAATCTCAACGGGAGAAATTCATTCTAGTAGTGTGGATCGGTCCCGGGTGCAAAGTGATGCGAAAGGCCAAGGTCAGTCCTTAGTCTGTTTCTTTACGTGTGCTGCGGCATATATGGAATACCTTGCTTTTTTCCAACTTTAAAAACACACGCGGTGGCGGCGGCCTGCATTGCCTTCCACCGGTGAATCAATGACGATGATGATTTAGTACTTAGTTCTGACACGACTCTTTGCTGTATGGTCTCGCAGATCTCCGTCCATACAGCCGATGTCAAGCAGGTGTTGCGTGTCTACTCTATTGAAGTTCCCGCTAGGGAAAAGGATGATTTAAAGGAGGATCCGATTGTGGTGAAGCTGCGGAAGGTGAGTGGTCTAATGAAATATAGAGCGGGAGATATCCATCGGCCTCACATTAATCTTGTCAGGCTGGTGGGGCTAGTTACGACGGGGTGTAGCTTACATCACACAAAGTCGTGCTCTCAATTTACTGGCCCTGCACTCGTGCGCCCTGTGTGCCGTCGGATTTATATGACTCATTTACCACCTGTATTGCGCATCAATTGTGCCCGAGGTCCGATAGTCTTTTGGTCAGCTCGTGCGTCATACGAAGACACCCTGACATCGCACTGCGCAACGGTGCCTATATTATTGCTTGGCCAGGATACAGAAGACCCTGTTTCTCAAGTCTTTCAGGCCGTGTGGTCGGCAAGCTTCTTCAGATTCTCGATCCCCTGTTCCTCCAGCCGCATACCCATCCATTCTTCCATTGGTTTGGCCTTCAAGGTTTTCTCATAAAATGCGATCGACGGAGTGTTCCACTGGATGAAAGAATGATATCAAGACACGTTAATCCGGCGGAACATTGGTGGCCACGATCGCTCAAGTGTGACTCACCTTGAGTACCGACCAATCAAGGCGTGCGCAGTCCTTGTTGCCAGAGGCTGCATCAGCAAGGTCCTCGGAAAGAAGCGTGTGATATTACCTTCTCCTGAGCTACCTTACCCAGCTCCGCGAAAAGGGCTTTGCCAACACCCTGATTTCTTGCATCCGGGGATACATATAAGTCCTCAAGCTGTATGCGAAGTCTTAATAAATGGGCAGCGTCGCGGTGCGGCGTAGGTAAATCAAATTTTGGACGCACAAAGAGGCCAGGCTTGCCTGTCCATGTGGAGAAATTGAAGAAATATAGTGCCATGCCCAACGCTATTCCGGGTGCCTCGGGCGTTCCATCAAACGCAAGGAGGGTGTGTGCATATTCCTTTTCGAATATGTTTTCTCGAAACTTTGCCGGCATGTGAGTATGACTCCGCGACGTGTCGAAGGACCCACCAGAGCAGGGGTAGCCCTTGCGGATTCGGGTTCTTTTTCATATGTCGCCTAGATAAATAGTGGGAAGTTGCAGTGCATGAAGATCCTTGGGGCGAGGCGATTACCTACAAGATCTAGAACCAACTTGAGCATGGCATCCTGAGTCAGAGATCTTATCAGTTCTGATAACGGCGCTCATCAACAATGCGTTATGTGCTCACCACGTCGTCTACTGTAGCCGGACGGATATGAAATGTAATAGTCATCTCTGAGTATCTGTTACTTCCAAAAGCCTTCCAACGGAGTTGATGTTAATTCCTAAGGATAAGCTATGGTTGATTACCTGGGGAATCCCCCTCCAAACGTGTGTCAGGGTAAAAGAGTAACTTGACTATATCGTAGTGCCCAAATACGTACAGATTTGTGGTACAAATTAAGGACCGCGGTACTAGCATTTGTGTACACATGTTTGTGCGTAAACCTTAGTCTTAGTCTGCAACTTTTCACCGTCGCATCACCAAGGGTATCGTGAACCCTCGCCGCAAAACATCATGGATCAAGCAAAATTGGCCAAACTTCAGGCGCAGGCTGCAGCCAACAGGATCGGTAAGTACTTTCCATCAAACCGCGGAATTGCCAGCTTCCATTCCTTCTTCCTTGGCATATGTGTACTCAAGGCTGACATGATGACGCGTTGCAGGTGGTAAAGGGACCATGCGCCGGAAAATTGTCCGGAAGACTAAGCCCTCTGCCGCACAAGATGACAAAAAACTTCAAGGTGCCCTCAAGAAACTCAATGTGCAACCTATTCCTGGTGTAGAGGAGGTCAATATGTTCAGGGAAGATGGAAACGTGCTGCATTTCACTGCCCCAAAAGGTGTGTACGAATGTCTACGTCGCTTGCGAGTAGATAAGCTCGCGCTCGGCGTCCCGTCAGATAAGATTCGTGTTAATTTGAGTTTTTCTCCTTGCCTTGTGTAGTACATGCCGCGGTCTCCGCCAACACGTTTGCGATCTATGGAACTGGCCACGTCAAGGAGCTGACTGAGCTCGTCCCTGGTATCTTGAACCAACTCGGCCCTGACTCGCTGGCATCGCTCCGTAAACTTGCGGAATCATACCAGGCCATCCAGCAAGGGCAACAGAGGCCACCTAACGCCGGTGCCGCTGATGATGATGATGATGAAGTGCCCGATCTCGTCGAGAACTTTGATGTTGAGGGCGAACAGGCTGCAGCCGAAGAGAAGCAAGACACTCTCGAAGATGTGAACTGAGCGCACAGGCTGCGTGGTGTAGAGTTTGGAGGGGAGTGTTTGTCATATCGGTGATGAGAGCTAATTCGATGGGTAGTGGGGAGAGTTGGAATAAAATGACGGACGTGTATCCGGGTAACTGCCAGCTCCTTTGCCTTACCATCAATTTCCATTCACGCCTTGTGCCGACAAAAACCTTCACTGATCTTACTCCGATATGTCGCTCTGTTTGTGTCTTTATCTCATCTTTGTGCTCTGTAGTTCCTATTTCCATGCGATCGCACATTACTGCATGCTGGCGTTGTTGACTGGTATGGTCCTGTGACAGACATGTTCGCCAAGAGGTTACATGTACATATTTCGGTGACGTATCGGCAGCAGGTCGGTCGATCTCGAGTTCAGCCACTGCCTTCACATGTACTGGCAGCTCAAGCTCAGATCTCAGATACAAGAGTCTTCAAGCTTGGCCAAAGCATGTATTCGATTCACATACGGGGCCTTTGTGGCTTTGACAGCGGTTGTGGTGATGATAATTATAATCGAAGCGAAGGCCACCGATACGCCTGGGAGGTCGATAAGTCTCATTCCGTGACAGTAGCAAGCGTAGACCGCTAGTTTTACTCGTCATAATAGAAACAACAAACGCCAACTGTCATGAAAAAAAAATTGATAGATAACACTTGATTACCAGTTGATTACCAGCCTTCCCATACGGTAGATTATTAAAGGGGCCGACTGTCCTCATTCTTGTCTAGGGTAGACTAGGGTCAGCCTGCATGAATTGGGGTGATTACATTGCTTTAGATTGCTTTGTATCGTAATATATAGGAAAGAAGCATTGGGCTTACAAAATCTGACGATATCGACTAATGACTGAGTCTCACCGGTTGACTGATCACGGTGGAACTTGAGACAGATAGGCGGGCCGTTGAACAACACACCCAGTGATAGTAATCCAGCGCTTGTACTATCAAGGTCCAATCCGCCCACTTGAAAGTAATGTAAAGTGAGTGAGGGTTCGGGACATACAGAACCTAGAAGAGCGTCGTGCGGACCGGCGGGCCGGGAATGCGGCGCAACACTCAGTTCGGGGATGCCAGTAGTTTACCCACTGGCAGTAGCGGCACATATATTGACCAAGTTTATTATCCTTGTCTTGTGATGTTTCCCTGCATGTGTCTATGCATCACCTGGTCATCCAGGGTTCAACATTCGCACCGGTGGTATATCTCAGTGCCATCCACAAGGCTCCATAAATACAGGTAGAGCGAGGCTACGGTGGCGCCGCAACGCCCGCTTTTGTTTCTCTCGCTCAAACCAACTTCGTCCCTAAATACGACACAATCTGACGATGACGACCAAAATCACACATTTCGAAACGCATGGTGAGCTTCCCCCTATGTGTATGCCGCTATCGCTCATCATCTTGTTTGCCGTCGATGATAGATATTCGATTTCCCACATCCTTGACGGGTGATGGCACTGATGCGATGTGAGCCGATGTCTCTATGTCGTGATTTTAGGCGTTCTTCTACATTGCACGTGCCTCAGGAATACAGATTGCGATTATAGTTCAGCGTATGTTACCATATACACCGATAGTGGGCTTATCGGTCATGGAATGACGTTTACCATTGGGCGTGGTACCGACATCGTGAGTGAACAAGAATTAGCCCTTTGACATGTACATACATCTTCGCCACAAGTTCTGGTAGATGGTCTAGTTATTGTTGCATTGCTTTTCTATCATGTTGAATATGTTACTGATCATTGCCTGCCTCGCGCAATAGGTTTGCCATGCGATCCGGGAACTTGCTGGACGCTTGGTCGGACGGGATCCCGAGAGCTTTTTCGAAAATATGGGCAAAGCTTGGGACTGGATGTGCTCCGACTCGCAGCTGCGATGGTAAGTGTTCGAATGTTTTACTGAATCGATGCTAGGCTGTCACGTGTGGTATAGTTGCTTCTCTTATTTTATCTTACCTTGGTATCTGTGGTCTGACTGTGAATCTGTTCTTAAGGATTGGTCCAGAGAAGGGCGTAATTCACCTTGCAACGGCTGCAGTGAATAACGCATTGTGGGACATGTTTGCTCGTGCGAGAGGCAAACCCCTCTGGAAATTGATCGTCGATATGACTCCCGTTCGTGACATTTATTTTACGGTTGTCCAGCTGAAATTCACTACGAACATATGCGCAGGAAGAGCTTGTAAACGCGACTGCGTTCCGTTATATCACAGACGTGCTAACACGTGAAGAGGCACTTGCGATGCTCAAGGCCAAAGAGGCTGGAAAGCGTGAAAGGGAAGCCCTTGTTACCGAAGCTGGGTAGGGGTTTGTCGGTGTACGTCCCAATTATCGACATCTTACACAGCAAGCACAGGTATCCTGCATACATCACATCAGCTGGCTGGCTTGGTGAGCAGGACCCTATTGATTCTGCTGAGTTTGCTGAGTTGTCTTGCAGGATATTCAGATGAGAAAGTATCCCGTCTCACGAAGGAGGCCCTTGCAAATGGGTTCAACCACTTCAAGATGAAAGTAGGCACCGATCTCAAGGATGACTTGCGCAGAGGCAAGATGATCCGTTCTATCATCGACGACCCTGCAAATTACCCGTCTGGATTCAAGGATCCTTCGAGCCCAGAGCTGGCTGGGAAGAACGCGGGTCCGACTGGTGCTGTGTTGATGATCGATGCAAACCAGGTTTGGGATGTCCCGCAGGCAATTGAGTATGTGGCTGGATTGGCGGAAATCAAACCTTGGTCTGTACTATTCGTTTTCATTCCAATTATGAGAACTTACCCTTAATCATCTACTATCAGGTTTATCGAAGAGCCTACAGCGCCTGACGATGCTCTCGGCCACGCTGCGATCAGGCGGGCACTTAAGCCGTACGGGATCGGAGTTGCGACCGGGGAACATGCACATAACCGTATGGTGTTTAAGCAATTGTTCCAGGCGGAAGCGATCGATGTCTGTCAGATCGACTCCTGCAGACTCGCAGGTGTCAGTGAGGTGCTGAGCGTGTTGTTGATGGCTGCAAAGTGAGCACGAGGAGACTTTCACTTTTTCATTCGGACAACATGCTGAATATCCATGTTCGAAGGTTTGGCGTCCCTGTTTGTCCACATGCCGGTGGCGTTGGATTGTGCGAATATGTTATTCATCTCAGGTCTGTGTCGATCCCTTTGCTGAAAGCAGTGTCTCTGACCTAGGTCAAGCGTGATTGACTACGTCGCTATTTCCGGGACGATGGAACGAAATGTATTGGAATTCGCGGACCACTTGCATGAGCACTTTCCCTACCGGTGTACCATGAACGAGCGGGGGAGGTACAATGTTCCGACTAACCCAAAGGAAGGGTATAGTATCGAGATGTATAAGGAGAGCATTGCTGAGTTTGAGTGGCCGAATGGGTCTTACTGGGTGGGTACGAGGGGTGGTAAAGTTCTAAGCACTTAATGATAAGTATAGGTTATCGGACACTTGTATAACAATCATGTAGGATATGCAAGACATGCTTCATTCTCATCATCTGAGATATTCCAGCTAGCTGCTACGTGAGAACTCGTTCCATTCTAATTTGTGAGAGAACCTTTTGGCAACGCTAAGTTTATTTGTATATATTTGTGCATATGATGTACGCGATGGTTAAGCGATGTATGGACAGCCTTGCAGGACACGCGGTAAGGTGTACACTGAACACCTTGAGTGGTTGGAGGATGGCATACACAGCGGCACCACGAGATCCACCACCACAATCTCAAGGTTTCAGATCTATATCACCCCAACCAGGATACCCGATCCAACACCCGACGCAGATCCAAATACCACCCCAGTTAAGATACCCGCACCCGCACCAGCAACCCCGTCCACCACCAACATCTTTTCCGAACCCTGCACAAACCCGACGCCCTCTTCCAACCCCAAAGTCACGCCCAGAATCCCTCCCGCCACCTGCACGTGCCGCTCAGACCCCCGCGCCGTCACGTCCGGCACCTATCCCGGCCCCGGCACCTTCACGTCCTGCCATCCTCGCACATGCTGCATCCCTCGAGAGCACCAACATTAATAATCATGCCAGACGCCCCCTTCCTAATCCAGGTGCTAAATCAACTAAACATGCAAGCTTGGATCTTCGTACTCAGCTGGAACACAATCCAGCAGAACCAGGTCTAAACAGTGCCGTAAGCTCCCAAACCAGCGCGTCTAGTTTCTCCCCCTTTTCTGCTGCAAGTGGTGCCTCCAGCTTTTCTAGTCCAGCTCCTTCCTCTAGCGCCGCACAATCATCTACTTTCTCAAATTACCTCCCATCATCAGCCTACACAAATACACCATCTGCAAGCTTTCGTAATGCGCCACCCCATAGTTTTAGCGGCCCGGGCCCAGCACCTAGCTACCCCCATGTCGCTCCACTAATAGATGTGCGAGGTATGTGTCTTTATATCTCTTACTTGACTTCATTTTTCACACATACTCAGCTCTTCCACTCTCTTCTGCCCCGGCCAAATTCACCCCTCACTGGAAACGTGACCTGCCAGGACCAGGGCTACCACCACAGCCCAACGAGTTGTCCTCCCGTGTGGGGCCATTCATGGAGCGCAGGAGCACAGTGTCTGGCTCGGCTACCCCATTAACCCTTGGTGCAACTAACGGTTTCCCCACCTCTGCGACTCCAAACAACTATTCCTTTACCCGTCCAGTAAGTCCAGAGCGCAATCCCACAAGTGTCATAGATCGTGCCAAGACAGTCATTCATCGCGCCCAAACACAAACATCATCCGGCCGCCGCCCCTTGCCATCAATTGGCAATAGATCGCCACCGGTACCCCCACTGCCAGGTACGTCTTCCAATTATTTAAAATACTACAGTCAGAGTCATGGGGTATTTTATTCATAGGCAGTTCACGCAGTCCGCCCCAACCGAGTAGTTCGCGCTTGCCACCTGTTCCAGGTAATAGTAATTAAGATACATGTGATATTCAGCATTAAATAATATTCCAGGGAGCTCGCGTTCTCCGCCAGCCATCCCAGGTTCCTCGCAGAGCCAGCAAGTTCCAGGCAGTTCGCGATGGCCTCCAGAGCCAGGTATTTATTTGTCTGTTTGGTGCTTGACTATTCATCAATTTCACATCTGAAGGCAGTTCACGTGGTCCATCTATACCAGATGGCTCTCGTTCTCCACCAGTTATGTCACCCCGTCCCCCGCCTATCTCTAGCAGTTCAAGATCACCACTAATGCCAGGTACTGATGAATCATGTTGACCACCACATGTACCTGATTGTCTTGGTTATTCCAGCGAGCCCTGTTTCACAGATGGCACGTACGACAGGCAACGTACCCTCTACCTCATCCACGATCACAGATTTTTCTCGTTTATCGTCTTCAATGATGCGTTCGACGCATACGCGGATGCCTGCGACCACTGATGATGAGTCCAACCCAAGCGACGTGGGCGATGAGTTTAATGAAAAATTCGATGGACGCCAAGAAGAAAGAGGGTATGGTAATAGAAGGGAAGACTATAGACAGCAGCACGGTAGGTATAACGAGCAGAAGGAGGCTCATAGGGAACGCGACGTACGTAGTGCGGAAGAACTGGGCAACGTGTCCCCACAATACGGCATCCGCGACCTCCCTCGGCGCACCCATCCTTCTCAACCATCCCAGCCCCAAGCGCATATTCAGGAAAGGCAATGGACTCGGACGCGCCCGATTCGCTCGGCAACTCTCCCGACTCCTCCATCTCAGTCACCCAACGATATCCAGGACAATGAACCACAATCGCTCACACTGCGCATAGCCGCACTCGGACTATCCCCTTCTCCTCAGTCACCCTCGCGAATGCAAAGCGACCCCTCGATGCACAGTTCGATGCAAAGTTCGCGCTCGTCTTCGCCGAGCTTCGACCTCGGAAGCCACCCGCTACTGCAGCACGTGCCATCGACAAGAGAACAAGAACTCGACAACCTGTCCAAACGCCCATCTTTGCAGCGTGGCAAGTCTGTGATTGAGGGACTCCAGAGGCATCCTTTTGCGTCCACCCCAGTGGAGAGACGGGTATCAGGCAGGAGTCGAAGCTTGGTGCGCGAGCAGGAATACCGAAGCAAGTCGTCTGCACGCGAACAATCCCCCATACATGAACCTTCGCCCACGCGCAGTCAGTGGCCACAGAACATCCCGCCGCTTCCCCGCGCACCGCTATCGCCTGCTGGGACCTCACCTTTTTCACCTGAAGTTAATGCATCTGGGTCTGGCGGTGGCGCAAACAGCTCCCCTACACGATCCGCTTTCGCGCGGCCCGCATCTCCGCTCAAGAATTCTGTGTTTGGGTTTTCGCGCCCTACATCGCCATCAAAATCACCCCTACCGACACCCCCCAACTCTACATTCGCGCGCGCCGAGGCAGGAGGGGCGCCTGTGTTTTCCTCCCCACGAAAATCGAGCGGCGGAAAAGGCCCGTTTGGGTCACAAAATCAAAATCCACGTTCCAATTCGCCACAAAAATCACCCAATGCGTATGCATCGCCAACATTACCCTCTTCTACCTCCCCGCCGAAGCTAGCCTATCTTAGCAACTCGAGTGCACGGAGCGCATTCCCGCCCAGCGCGTTCCCATCTTCGTTCACCAGCTCCTCTCATCCGGCTGCATCAAATTCACACATCATGGAGCGTCAGCGCCAAAAACAGCGTGCATACGTATCCGCATACGACCTTGATGACGAGCCGCCTGTTTCGCCGCTCCGTGAGCGTGTGGGTCTGCCTTCGCCTAGTGCGTCTCGCTCACCTTCCCCTTCAGACTTTGGAGTGCGCATGGGTGGACGTTCTGTGTCCAGGGGCCTCGCAAACAAGGATCAGGGCTATGGTCATTGCAATGGGGATGATGGGGACGAGCGTTCGCCCTCACCCATCCGTTTCGCGAAGCGCTCCTCGACCCAGTTCTCCGTATTGGAGATGGATTTTGTAGGTGGGCAGGATGTGCCGAGGCGGCATCGCACGCCGGCGTCCAGGAGTGCAGGGGGGCGTGCGGACGATGAGGGCAGACGTGCGGATGTGGGCATGCCGGTTATCTCTCTCCCTGGTGGGCATGTTGACTTTGATCAGGACAGTGATAATGGTGATGGTACCGCGGTACCGTCGAGCAAGACGCAAGAGTCGCCGCCAAGAATTGCTGTTTCAAACGCTACGCCGCCAAGAGTGGCGGGTGCGCGTGCGACGCCACCGAGGGTAGCTGTCATTAGTTCGACGCCACCGCGTGTGGCTGTTAACGCGTCAACGCCACCGCGTATCGCCGTGTCAGGCTCATCTCCACCTCGTATAGCTGTGTCGGGATCATCACCTTCCCCTCCACAGACTTCTGTATCCTCACCGTCCATACAACAAACATCCATATCATCATCATCTACACCACCTAAAATATCTGTGTCTATTCCCAATTCCTCTCCAAGGCAGCCTACCTCGTGGCACACGTCAGCGCCATCTCAGGAGCCGAAACGTCTCCCGCCGCCTCCAGGCCAAAATGGACTAAGAGGTGTCGGAGGACAAAACAATGCGTTCAATGCGCAGAGTGAAGTGCTGAGGGGGATGCGTGGGAACGGGCTATCATGCGCAGGGTGTGGCGGTCCTATTATTGGACGAATCGTCAGCGCGATGGGACAGCGCTGGCACCCAGAGTGTTTCTGTTGCTCCACGTGCAAAGAGCTCCTTGAGCATGTCTCAAGCTTCGAGCATGAGGGAAAACCCTATTGTCATCTTGATTACCACGAGGTTCGTTCGCCCAATACCTCTGTTTATATAACGATTTTAACTCCAATGTCATGCAGAACTTTGCGCCTCGTTGCTACCACTGCAAAACGGCGATTATTGACGAGCGGTTCATCACGCTTGACGACGAGGCGCTAGGAAAGCGGACGTATCACGAGCAGCACTTTTTTTGTGCGGAGTGTGGGGACCCGTTCCTCCCGCCGTCTTCTGCGAATGGTGGTTTGACGGTCACGGGCGATGGCGAGTTCGATCTTGATGATGATGTCGGTTTCACGGTGTACAAGGGCCACCCATACTGCGAGGCGTGCCACGTCCGTCTGCGTATGCCAAAATGCAAGGATTGCAAGAAGTCGATTAGGGATGGAATGCGCGCTGTTGAGGCTTTGGGAGGCAAATGGTGTTGGGAGTGTTTCGTATGCGAGGTATGTGGTTTCCCTTTTTTTTTGCCCCCCGGATGCCGAGCTCATGACCGCATTGCGTCTCCAGGGCTGCAAGAAACCGTTTGAAGATCCATCGTTCTTTTTGCGCGAAAATAAGCCGTTTTGCGAGCCGTGCTTTAGTTTGATATTGCGAAATGAGGTGTGAAGCGTTGTTCGAATAATTTATTTCTTGCTTTCGTCTTCCGTTTTTGGTGTGTATTCTTGGGATATGCTAGCTATTTTGCAATTGACAATATTGATCTGTCTACATATCTTATATTTGAACGTTACTTTAACTGCTCACCGAACGTAATACTTATGAGGGGCACCGGTGAACTGGACAAAATCAAACAAATAGTTGGGCGGTGAAATTCAAAATTTCAAGTAAAAACCAATTATCGAATCAGTGCGATCATTCTATCAGCGACTGTCATCGATTGCGCAACGTTCTATCGACGACTTCCGCTTTTTCATATCAATTCTCTGCCTGCAGCTAGCCGCTGGCCTCCGCTGATTTATGCTGGCTAAGGGTTCAATTTGTTCCTCGCGCTTAGCCTAACTTACCCCAACTTAGCTTGAGCAAGTTAAGAGGTCAACCCCAGATGCTGAGTAGCACGGGCAGACTACCTGGACCAGGCCCGCCTGGTGAAATGCATCTGTTTTTCAACTGATATGGTTGTCATCCGTTGAGTTGGCCCGCCTTTTGTACGCGAGCCAGCTTGGTGAATCCGGACATCGAGCCTTTACTCCCCATTACTTTGACCCTGAACCAATATTTTTGCACTAATGTTCCTTTGAAACTGAAAGCTACTGAAAGCCACATCGCTGAGAGGTCGAGAACGTCCGGGAAATTGACTCTCTGGGTGTGTATCTCAAAGGGTCTGTTCATTCAGAAGCTCCTTACTCGGGTGTAGTGTCAGAGAGCATGGATGAGATAGACTATTGATTTCATTGTATGCACTGTAGTATATTACAATGAAATTGGGTAGTAGTAGTATAGATGGTGGGGTGGGACAGCAGTTATTGATTGTCATGCACATTGCATCACAGCAGAAAAGGTGCTGGCACTCGCCCATGGTGCATAAAATAGGCGACTCGGAGGTGCGAATGCCGCACACCTCAGACATTACTTCGGATCGAGCCAACTGTCCATAATTTATATGCGGCGGCAAAACTTTGGGTGTGTGCATTTTAAATTCGTGTTTGCCATACAAAATTATTTATCACATTTTGTCCGGCGGAACCCCTCATATTATACGAACACTGGGAAAGAACGTAGACATGGTAAGTAAATTACTCTTCGGCGTCCATTACAGTGTGGGTTATTTGTCGGCCGATGTCAGCTTACAGCTGAGGCTATAGACGTTTAGACGTTTAGACATTTAACGTACACAGTCTGACAGCAGGCCCCGCAGTAGAAACCACCCATGAGAAGTGTAAGCGTTACTCGTGCCGGAAGTACAGCCTTGCGAACCGTGCTATGCAGGGATATTCCATTGAAAGTTATGGAAAAGAAGATTGATGTTGGATTCATACTGTCAGAATTTCAGCGGTGTCCGCGGAACCGCTCCGGAAGGTTTGCCACATGGTGGCCACGGGATCAGGGTGATTATCCTCCAAAAGTGTGAGATAGAGGATGCCATAGCCCATTAGTGCTAGGAAGCAAGCTCCACCTGACGCCCAAAGTACGCCAACTACGTGGGAAATCCAGAGTAGGAACTGAGCAACCATCAGCCCGAGGCTCCATAAGTACAGTGCTTTCGGCATGCTGTATACAACAGATAAAGGCAGGAAGCCCCAATCAGACGATTTTGCTGTGCGAAGGAAGCGGGCCTAAAAGGAGGTGAATCAAGTTGTATTGACCGAAGAGGGAAGAAATGCGAACAGCAAACGAGGCGGTTGCATCTTCGAAACCATGGTGTCTCAAAAGCAGGATTGATCCCGACAAGATGCTTGAGGATGCTGCAAGAATTGGTGCCATAGCGGATGATAATGAAGCGCGCGGTAGCATCGAGATGAGAATGCTGGCACTGTGAGATGATCATCAATATCAGAAACGACCAAACCTCGAGATTGAACTGACATCAGCACCGAAAATGCCTGAACGCCAGCTCAGCTATTGAAACCAATATATTATGAATGAATGACGTACCCACAAAAACAATCCTCTCCATTCCGAGACACATGCAGTTATGAAAGCCTGCCAGTGATCAACGTATACCTGGTCATGAACAAACAGGTCATGAAGCTTGGAGTAGTGATAGTTAGGGATTCCAAACAATGCCAGGTTCGCCAATGCACGCATCCCAGGACGATCGACTATGTCTTCTGGCATCGGTGGATGCAATCTGTCTAATTGTGCATTTTCTTGTCCATAGTACGTCATGAATCGTTGATTACCTTTTGGTTGGTCAGCACTACGAAGAAAACACAATATTTTCACAACTGACTGATTGCACCCCAAAGGCGAGCTGAGGACGTGTCAGATTGACATAACATGTGTGCATCAGGCTTCTTACCGACAAAACATAGTGTATGACCGTCTAAGGGTTCGCCTTGCATAATGATGAGGCCGTGAACTCTTTTCGTAACAATTGTGTCCATACCTCGTCGTAAGGATAACACCTGCAGAAGCTGACCGCACTTTTCCTCTGTATATAAGAATGTTGAGGAGCGTGACGTCATGCGATCTAAACGCGTGCCATGCCATACGCAAATGAGATAAATTCCCCACAAAGAAGAGCATGGCATACCTGTCATGCCGTGACACATGACACTGATCAAGTTGTCCACAATGAGTGGCGTCATCTGTGCACAGACATGCATCGGGAAAAACTCGACATGCACCCAGTAAAGTCTTTCCAATGCAATATCTGCTGAATCTCAACCAACTGTTATTGTAAAGAAAAACTGAACACACACCCAAGTGTGAGTCAGACACCAACATGCCCATGTCCAGCAGCTCTGATGACGTAGGCTCAAGCCAGAAGAGACAGCGGCTATGATGATCCACGAAATAATATCCACATGTAGACGTTTGTGGAGGTTCGTTAAACCGAAGTTCGATGAAGAGCTCGCATGTTTGTGGCAATACGATGTCGTATTCGAGGATCCTCTTTTCGATTACTGCCAGATAGTCTGACACCAACTTGTCCGTTTCATCATCTAACATGTTCTCCTCCGTGACAACTGAGAAATGGCCACGTTGCATGTGAAAATATAGTTGGCCTTCCGGGTGGGTAAAGGAGAGCCACTTGGACTTGGTGCTGGAACGTTGGTCATCGTCAGCTCAAGTCCGCAAGCGGCAAGTCAGTCGCCGGTCAGTGAGTTTACCTGGTACGAAGTCGCAAGCCAGGTGCAGTTGTAGTATGGTATGCATCCACCCTCGATGGAGAATGAATGAATGAACACAGCACATGGTAGTTTGCAAGGACCTACCAGAGCAACTTCTCATACCGTCTGGTGGTTGTCGAAGTCACAGGCCTAAGCTCCTCGACTAGGCCAAGTGAAGATGCCATATCGCTGTAGTGTGTTGAAGTTGGAGTGCAGTAGTTGTAGTTGTGAAGGATGGAAAAGAAGTCGAGGTTTTGAAGTGCCACGCATTATGTGGGCGGTAAAATGTTGTATTGACCATCACTGTGATACACAACTCCGCGACCTGCCATTAACTGGTACAAGAAGATTCCATGCTGTGAACCAGTGGCATAACTGAGAGTTATCACTGTGTCTTCGGGCGTTTTATTGATCACATCATTAATCATGATCACTACCGTCTTCAAGAATCTACCAGACTCAGGTGCCATAGACAGACAACTCGCGGCCTGGTGAGTCTGACTGTGACTGTCGGTTTCTTAAAGTGTTAATTAACTTTTCAGTGTGCTGCATGAACAACGCAGGCCGCAGCAACAATAGCTAACATGAGTCACACACCATGTGGCTCACTTCAAAAAAAAACTTGGACCGTCCACCTTCTATTAGGGCATGGCTGCTGCACTGGCATTAGCCATACAAGCGCTGCCAGCAGGCAAGATCAGCTCAACATGGCCAGCCCAGCGCTATAATGCTTCACAACACCATTGCCAGCGATATCTTCCAGAATCAATTACCAAGCTGTGATAATTCACAGAGGATAGCCACTATGACTTCGTCAGTACGTCTTCTTCCTTGACTCGAAAGTAGGACCTACTGTGTGTTCCTTCCGCAGACTTCGGATGCATTGATCGCCATTATTGAACGCGCTTGCTGGCATGCGTGGCTGTTATTAGCGTGCCATACCTATGCAGCCAGCCCCAGGCTACTAAAACTTGAACGGAATAGTCAGTGCCCTCATTATAATTACGATGGCAAGTTTGTTGTCCCTGACCTGTCCAAATTTTAAGTCATTTCCTGCCACCAGAACTTACGTGTACTATCCATAGATAGATTGAGACCAGCGGCCAGTTGGCCCTTGGCTGTTGGGCGTTTCGCTTGCAATCAGTGGCGCCTGTATGATCCATGACTCGGTCGACCACCCCTAGCGCCCAGATAAGTGATACTTTTAATGATTTCAGCAAGACTAGGCGTCCACCTTTGAGCAGGTCAAACGATCGACGTAATAGTCAATACAGTTTGACACTTACTGTCAGTTTGCAAACGCCTATCAGATTCAACCAAGCAGATGATGCTATGGGAATGGCGCTTGTGTTATCAGGATCCAGTGGCCAGCGTTACTTATGTACTGATGCAAATTTAGCTCTGTCCAGCCGCTCCAGCCACATACACACGTTCCCCATATTGCTCACGCTTCCCTGTCCACTACTCGGCTTTGAACTGACTGCTCTCTCTACTGCACCACAACATAGCCGTAAGCTAACATGGCCAATCACGAAGAAGATGCTCCTCATGGAACACCCTCTGCCCATGACCAGCAAGTGACTTGTACTAATCATGATAGATATGCAAGATCTCATGACGATACAGGAAACTCGACGAGAACGTTCCGGAACTTCATGATAAATTAATCGAGGAAGATTCAGATGAAGAAGAATTTCTCCCAGAAGATGTTCAAGACGAGCCCGCTCAGAATTCTAGGTAATTTTAAAAAATTCTGATGCAGTGTATGATCAAGTGACACATACCCAGGTTCATTGCCCGAGGCCCTCCCGATGCGAGGGCTGTATCCCTCAGTACCGCCCGCCGAATTGAAGCGTCCAAAAGCCAGTCGCAGAATACTCAGGGCCAGTCTAACAGCCAAACCGTCTCTCAGAAGTACGTGATTTTCGTTATGTCAGAGCTGCCATTTGATAGGACCAATATATTAGGAAAACAACTCTTCTTCCTCGCCAGATCGATGCTAAACGATACGCCAAGTAGAGAGCGTGAAACATCAGCCACATCCGCAGAGAAGGCGCAAAGAGAGATAACCAATGCAATTTCTATTCTTCGAAGTTAGTGTGTTGTGATCAAGAATTTTATGATGCTGTATGTATAAACCACGAAATATGGAAATGATCGGAAACTTGCTCAGAGTCCAGCGGGCGTTTAAATTCTAACTGCGGTTC
>QFEN01000346.1:12032-32026 GCA_003316125.1 Auricularia polytricha
GTTATCGAGGCTGCCACCAATCTGCCAGCAGAAGGAAGAGGATGAAATCGGAGACATCACGACCTTAGCGCTCACGGCGTGCATAATCTTATCTATTCGAGAATTGCAAATATTAACCACCTTCCCACCGAATCTGTTCGCTGGCACCAGCTCTGGGCTTCGAAAATGCCCCATTGAAGTCCAGCCGAAGTAACAACCTCTCAACATGCCGGCGAACTTCTCCCTCTCCTTCAAATCCTTTGGCCCCCTTTCCTCGGATGGATGTCCGTTGTAATGTTGTTACATTTGCTACGCTAGCGTTCATCAGGATGGACTTCGAGGCATCCCCAGTGGCCGTGAAGGGCTGCTGAGAGGTTGAGAGTGAAAGCTGCTCGTAGAATAAATCAAGCAGCGTATGAAGGCTCTGGTTTATAAGACAATCAGAAATTAATAGCCGATGCTGAGAACATAAAATAGTACCTCATTGATCTCTGACACCGCTTGAAACCGCTCCTGTACCATAGTACCCACCTTATCATCCCTACCAGTTGATAAACTCCCCTCAAACAACAACGCAGGCAGGACATCTCCCCCCCATCTCTCGACCTGTGCAACAAATCGTTCGCACACCTCGAAAATCGGCCGAAGGATCGCAGTAAGAGCGGGATTAGACAGCAAGCACCCTGTCAGGAGCCGCTCGAGATACGTTGTATGGATATTTCGCAGTGTGGTGAAATCAAGGTAGCTCGAGGGATCTGTATTGACTTGGGCGGCAATATTCTGTGAACTGGGGTGCTTAGCCACGCTCTCTGCACGTCCGCGGTTTCGGTTTCCCAAGAGATCCTTCAGTCTTCGGAACTCGACGTCTACGACATCGACCATGACGTAACCGAGGAGCGTGTCAAGGAACCATCCCATATCCCTCACAACACCCCACCCACAGCGTAACAGTTCCCTACGCACTTCGAGGTCTTCGGCAGTACCACCTTCTCCAAGACCTGTCCATCGCCGTCGCGCGCGTTGTGCATTGGAGAGTGAGGTCCAGCAAGTGTGGATTCGGATGTGGGTTTTGCGTAAAGAAGAAAGGTAGTTGAAAAGAGCTGCGTATATCTGAAGATCCGAGGGGTGCAAAAACAGATCCAGAGGCCAGGTGACATTGTACGACAGTATGAGATTTGTGCCTAAAAGGAGGTCATCAAATGACGTGACTTCGAGTGAATTACTAGCATTGGATGAAGACAGTGCCTTGTGATTTGTCAATGAGGGCAGGAGGGGCCTGAGGGGCCCGGAAGGGAGCTCGAAGTGAAGGTGTAAAAGTGACGGATCATGCTGAGCGGTAGTTCCGAGAGACGCTCGGAGGAGCGCTAGGTTTAGATCTTGTTCTCGAATCACTGACGCCGCTCCTGACCGTGTCGTGAGCCGTGATATCTTCAAGCGCTCGATCTCACGGGTGAGCGCTAAGCTGAATTCGCCATTGCGCAGAAGGAAGTAGCTAGCCCTATCCGCCGACCGTCAGCTGCCAGATTAAAAATGATGGGCTCGCAAGGATCACATACAACGATATAACGACGTCTTCGACGTCCTTCCGCGTCAGAACGTTGAGCCATAGCCATTCGCTGACATTTGTCCGGATCTGCGAGATCACAAGGTCGAATTTGTATTGATCCTCGGGCAAGACGGTCTCCAGCAGATTGGCATATTCAAGCGCCTGCTCGCGCGGCAGTTGATTTTGCCACTGTTTGGCTTTTATGGTCGCAATGGCCCGACCCACATAAACGATGGATTCTTTCGTTTGGAGCGAGACGCATGAGGGCATAGTGCCATCCAAAAGCGTGAAATTTTCTGATGCTAAAGGATCAGAGGAAGCAAGGGACCCGTGTACCAGGAACGCAGACAATTGGCTTCGCCACACGCGTTGGACGGCGACAGAAAGGCGTGATATGATATCCGCAATACGATGGACGCCAGTCTTTGAGCGGACAAGCAGCATGTCAATCAGGGGACCGGGCTGCCAGTGCTTCTGAGCTTGGAGCTGATTCATCAAGGTCTCTAGCGCTGTGAGCGGAGAGTCCCATTCTGCAAAGGTCGCACGTATAGCAGAAAGCGGTACGAAAGACCCATGGGCAACAAGATCAGGATCGCGTTTCAAGACCTTGGTTTCTGTATCTACCACAAGTCTTTCGTATTCGTCCTTCAGAATCTGGTTTAATGTCGCGCAGAGCGCGCAGACATAACGCGACTTGGACCGAGAGAGGGTTGCACAGGCCTTCTTTATATTTCGGTATCTGAAAGCTATTTGTCCAAGGGCTTCAAGACATTGTTCTTCGCCTGGGTGAAGTAATGGTCTGAATGCAGGATGTAAATTGTGATCTGTTGGGAACAGCGACGAAGAGTGGCCTGCGAGGACTAGCAGGATCTCTGCAATCATGTCAAGATAGTTCTAGACGTCAGTTCGACTGAGAGGTGAGCACATAAAGCAAGCAAAACTTACTAGAACGAAGGCTTAAATCTCGCAAAGAACTTGGAGGTTTGGTTGAGCTAGTAGTAATATTAAATCAGGCACATGTGACCGCCATCACTAGGCGGGCCGGCATCTGTAACTTGAAACGTTTACACCATGGCAGACGACGACCACGAAGTCGTAGAGCGTCAAGTTGGCAAGGGAATTGAGGCCCACTTCGACCTCGACGATGCGTTCTCAGACGGTGAGGATAGTGATCATAACCTCGAATTCAGCTCTGCAGCCATCAGGAAACATCTGGCCGAGAACCCGTGTTGGGTCGGAAATGATGACCGAGAAGATGACGGGGAGACAGAGTATAGCTCTGCGCGCGACCATGACACGTCGATATCAACGATTTGTCTTGATGGCAGCTCCAACTCATATATACGGTCTAGATCTTCTTCCCCGTCATCACCACCGCTGACTGCGGAAGAGCAGCTTGACGAGCAGGAGGTTCCTCAGGACTTCTCTGATATTACACTCTCAGAAGAACTGAGTACAAATGGACACAGTACAAACGGACACTCCACAAGTGATGCATATACCCAAGAAGAGGATGCCTCCCCTCCGGGGGATACTTCATATCCCGCCATTCACATCGACGTCAGTAGATCACCGCCAAGTCGCGTAATCATGAGTACCGACACAGAGAGCGATGGCAAGGGTCATCTGGAAGACGAAGCGGTCCATACGGCCTCGAATGCATCTTCTTCCTACCTCCCTGCGCCTGATCATGATATTCCACCACTACCTCCATCCCCATCTTCCCCGTTACCCAGGGCTAGAAGCCCAACAACCCCAACCATAAGTCATAGAAGACAAACGTACTCAGCGGGACCAAGCGCCTTCCAGAAAGTAATGAGCCAGACGCGTCCTCATTTCCTACCTCCGAAGAACCGCCAAGAAGACCAGAAACATATGGCGGACTGGCAGGCCATGATGAAACAAAGTCGCGTTGCAGGTGATTTTATAGTCGCATTAACAGTGGCTATATGCTGATTGATATCAGAGGAGAAACGGCGGAAAGCACTACAAGTACGACGCTTAGCTCGCGAGCTCAAGATCGAGCAGTCTATCAACACATGGGAGAAGGAGATACTCCCAGATTGGCGAGCTGTTCATAAGAATCCCAATCTCCGCAGACTTTGGTGGAATGGCATACCTACAAAATTACGCGCTTCGCTCTGGCAGCAGGCTGTTGGTAACGCACTCGCTCTGAGCAAAGGTAGGCGTCGCATATGCACATCTTTTCCGTATATTTTACGGTAGCCTTGATTGTGTTTCAAGATAACTACAGTAACTGTCTCAGTCGAGCTAACCGCGCTCTTTCGTCCGGCTCATTTCCTGTCGAAACATTACAAGCCGTCGAGCAAGACGTCTTGTCCACCCTTCCCTCCCTGCACATCTTCCACCCCGAAACCGGGCCGCTGTATCAAGACCTCAGGGATATGCTATGCGCATGGGTCGTTTCTCGTGCAGATGAGGGTCTGGGATACGTGCATGGGACTGCAAAAATCGCTGGGATGATATTACTAAACATGAAGCCGCAGCAAGGCTTCATAGTGATGCGAAATCTCCTGGAGAGGCATTGCATGAGATCATTATATGGCAGTGTTGCTGCCAAGGATGACGTGAGTGCTGCAGATTGGTTCGGATCAGAGTCTGACTGAATCACAGTATTTTAGGTCGAAGCTTATTATCGGTGAGCAGAACGACATATGAGTAAAAACGCTGTGTTTATGCTGCTGTGACTAGGATATTCGATACACTCTTAGCTGACTGCATGCCAAAAAGTATGGATTCAAATGTCATCTTTTTCCCCTTCAGCTTAATTCGATTTTTCTCTAGTATACTTCAATTTCAAGCAGCACCAGATATCACCTGGTGCCTATCTCCCTGACTGGCTTATCCCACTATTTTTGGACCACTTGCCCTTCGAAGCATGCGCACGCTTATGGGACGTTCTCCTACTAGAAGGGGACTCTTTTCTTTTTCGTGCTGCTCTCGCTGTTCTTGGAGTCCTTGAACCTCGGCTATTCTTCCCCGATCGACAGGAGCTTTTAGACCTTCTCCGGTAAGTGACTTTTTAATTCTGTTGTTACACTGCTCAAAGCCAGCCTTACCATTAACAGAGGTGAAAATAAGGCTGCGCTAGATGTAGCCAAGCGGGAGGGCCGTTTACTGGACGGTGCAAAATATGACATCTACGGTGTAGACGAGGAGACACTTTGGGAACGCATTGATAGTATGGAGGACTGGTGGAGGGAGTCTACATGGAAACGTCTGACGCAACGAGAACTGCCAGATTTGTAGATCGAAGATGTAGTGCATTCGAGAATATCGCGTTCGAGCCATCGTGGTATCCAACGCAGGAGACATCGCGAGCGGTCAAAGAAATTTGTCGACAAAAGGGATTGTCATTAAATATAAGGATGTGCAGTGCAGACGGCTCAGATATCAAATATGTAGGATCAGCGAACTGTTTCCAACCGACGAGGTTATTCAGTTCTCTATACATCAATCCAGCAACCACTTACAAGGACTTGTATGTACACATCTGAGCAGCAGGAACTGCTAGCTTCACAGGTTCATCGAAGATGTAGTGCATTAACGCAACAGAAGCATTACAAATACTGTATGAATTTACCCAGCACTATCCTCATCATCATCATCTTCCACGGCATCCTTGTAGAACGCATACATTCTCCGCCGATTTGCATCCCGAGTTTCTGTTTCGCTTGCTACATCGAATATTTTTTGCAGTATCGACTTACGAACAGCATCTACATCCATCGCTCGATCGCTGTCCGAGCTGGAGGTGCAAGCGTTGGCCAGTAATTTTGAGTAATCAGGTGATGATGTGCGTGCTTTCTTGCGGCTTGGAGGATCCGACGACGACTTCAGCAAATTGCGCAAAGGCTCGAACAACGACGATTGAATGTGTTTGTAAGTCGTTATTGTGGGCGTTCGAGCGGCGAGACCGATGAAAGGCGACAGTAGCGTGGACAGTGGTGCTGGAGGCGGTGTCTCCGAGCTTGATAACGCTTTTTCAAGCTCCTCGAGGTATATCTCCGATAAGTGGAATGCAAGACTAGCTGGCACGCGTATATTGTTGGGACTGCAATAATAGTTATAGTCTGCTTTCCGATATTCTTACGAGGACTTCTCACCATAGCGGCCCATTGGGGCAAGATAATATTGAGTTGTACTCCTCGATGGTGGCACTGTCCCATTTTGTCCGTATGAGAAACCTGAAGCTCGCATTCACGAACTTCCTGACGAGCATGTAGTACTTGTCCATCCTGAAAGCTAATATTAGTATCTGAATTACGGTGTAAAATCACCGCACGCACCGAAGGCGGTCAATTCCGTTCCATTCTCTAACCGTCATCGTCCAAAAGCCCCGCAGAAAATTGAGTGACGAGGGTGCGTCAGTGATCGTAAGTATGATCTCCGCTAGCTCCCCTGCTAGGGCCTGCTGTACGAGTGGCTTGTCTGACATCCAGAAGCCTGGTATATGACATCTGAGGTGATGTGGATGATTGAAGATGAATGTGAAGACATACAGTAGAAGATACCCTTCCATAGCTTGGCCATTTCAAGATCTGGCAATACATTGTCGGAGTCACTGGACAGGAAAATAGCAAGGTTTTTTACGGCTTTGTCCCGTATTTTTTTTTCTGCATGAAGTCAGCGAAGAAGAGTGAATATATATTTCTTTATCACACCTGAAGAGGCGAGGTATTTGCCCAGAGGCGGGATGGCAGGAGCGGGCGCAGCAGACATGAATTCAATACTACAAATCTTGACAGTCAGATTGCCTGACTGAGCACGTGATCACGCACCAAAGAGGAGTAGTACTTAGCCACTCAGACTACCTAGTAGTACCGACAGGGGGAGCAGGTGATCATCAATTATACTTTCAACGACGACGGTGACGGGCAGGAGTTTTTGAGCTCTTTCACTTGGCTTTCAAAGCTTGAAGACTACATATAAAGGGCCTTGGAGACAAGAGACTTCCAGTCTACTAGTACGTCCGAATCATCATGTCGAAGGGACCCATCACATGTCATGGTGAGCATTGGTGTCAGGGAGATGCAGCCAGTGTTAATTGAAACCATACAGTCCTCGATGTCTCTCTTGGAAAACCAGCAGAGGGAGTGGAGGTTAACATTCAGACTTATCACGAAGGGCAGAGAAATGTCGACATCTTCAGTCCGTTTGCACATGGGTATGTTGATCACTACCTTGAATACCCACTTACCCGCTGACCAACGTGATCTTGTAGTGTCACAGATGCCGATGGGCGATGCTTGAATATGCTACCTCCACGAGGATCCGATGAGGCTACGTCGCAGCATAAACAAGTGGGTGCTGGGATTTACAAGATCGTCTTCAAGCCGAAGGAGTATTTTGAAAAGACAGGCAGAAAATGTTTCTATCCCTGGGTGGAGGTAAGATTGGTACTGGCCAGGCAGTACTTGGACCATGTCATCTTAATCATGTATGCAGATTACTTTCGAGATCGAAAACCCAGAAGAACATTACCACATCCCACTTCTGATTAGCCCGTATTCCTTCACCACTTACAGGGGAAGTTGAGTGTATGTGGAATGAAATGATTGGGGAAATCCGTGATCCAGACAGACATTGTATCATATCGTTACCTTGTTATAATAATGATCGATGTCCCCACAATATCCAAATCTCCGAGTCAATGACCTTCGAAATGCAAATAATGCCAGTGGAAAACAACGATCACGGTGATCAGAGGAGAACATCTACACACATCTAACAAACATCATAAAAGGACCTTGTGATATGACACGCCCTTGATATTACCACCGCGCATGGATGTCTTAACATTGTACAGGAATTGTTCGCGATTTCTTCGTAGCTCTTCTGCCGCCTCTGTGAAACGTAGTCAGACAAGCTCATACATCTGGAAGCAAAGCCAGCGAACCCTTGTTCAATGGATCATCTGCATTGGGCTCCAAGAAAAGATACTGTAGGCCGACCATGACCGAGTTCAGATTTAGGACAGGTTTCCAGTCTTCTCGGAGAATGTTCAAACACACGTTTCCCTCGAGGTCGACGTTTGGATGGTATATCTGTATCATATAGGGTTAAGTAGCCTATATTTCGAGGTAAACAGAACACACCGTTTGCATGCACTTGACCTTGGGTGGCTCGTGTGGATAGTTGGTGTTGATGTTGAAAGAGAAAGTGAAAGCACCGCCCTTGTACATGCCTGACAAGTTTTGTCAGTGATGTAGGTGTTTATAGTATCCAGCAGACACACCTTCATCAGGGGTGATGGTGAGAGTGAAGTTCAAGAGGTCGGTGGGGTCCGGGAAGTTAGTCTTCATAGTGGGAGGGAGGTCTAGTTCGGTCAGATCTGACATCGAGTGCATTAAATTCATAAATTCAGGAAATAGATTGAAAGTCGGCGCGGACCTTTCTGCACTCGTATCTGTGCAGCACTTGTTTTCGGCCTCTTCTTCGTTGCAGCGTCTTCGTTCTTCTTCATACTCCATATCTAAGCGCATTAGGATGTTGAGCTTACTGTATGGAACTCTGGTGCGATGTACATACCTTGATCATGATGACAGTCTACAGGGAGTGTACAAGTGATAGTTGTGGCGAAAGGTGTCTACTTACACGGGGAGGTGGATGGGGAACAGGACGAACTAGTAGTGCGGAATGTGCCGAAGCAGCGGCTTCGACTAGTATTGCATGCTTGCAAGTCTCCTCGAGGCCTCCGAGGCCTCATGTACATTTTTTGACGGCTTTCACGTTCTAGTAGTAGAAAGATCATCAGAAGAGCTTGTTTTTCACGCCAAGGAGAGTTTCGCTACCAAATTCACGTTGTCTTGCCACTTGGAAATATTCCTGGCAGCAGCCTATTTACATAGAATGATATCGGCTACAGATACAATCTAGCCGTTAGCGGCGAGCGCCCAGGAGCGGCGCGCGGCTTGAATTGGGGATGACCTTGGATGGACCAAGGTATCCTTTTCCTACCTTGAAGTTGCTCCTCTCGGGAGTAGCTTAGAGCAAGAGCCCAGCTGACTGCGATTAGAATTTGTGACTGCGCGTCTTTATAAAGATCTGATCGTCATTACATTTAAGGCTGATTTCTACCATGTCAACGCTATCAGAAAGCCTCCCAGTCATTGACCTTGATGTCTTCTTGTCTCAACCTGCACAATCAGCCAGAGTACAAGAGGAATGCAGCAAGGTTTGCCTTTTGTCACTCACGATCATCTGGCCGGTTTTAATCACTAAAGTTACAGGCTGCTGATGCATTGATCACATACGGGGCACTCCTTGTTCACGATTCTCGTGTATCGGAGGAGGATAATGACACTTTCCTCGATCTCATCGAGGACTATTTCGCGCAGCCTATCGAGGACTTACAGAAGGATGAGCGCCCAGAAATTCATTATCAGGTTGGCGTCACCCTTGAAAATACTGAGAAGCCCAAATGTGCCGTGGACGAGCCGTGCTTGGATATTATCGCCAACTTGGACCCAGCCGAACGGCCATTAGATATCTCCGGGCACCATCCTGACCCCAAATGCAGGTTCTTCTGGAAAATGGGAGTTCCACCTCCATATGAGACCGAGTATCCAGCACTTAATGCTCCAAATGTCGTGCCGCAGGCGCCTGGCATCAGTGAGAAGTGGGAATCCACCATGGAGAAATGGGGGCATTCAATGAAGAATGCGTGAGTTCTGCAGACGTACTCTTTGTCTGGCCGAAGATGCCAATAACACAAACAACAGTGTCGTGAATATTGCCGAAATGACAGCCATCGGTCTCGGACTTCCTCGAGAGTTTATCAAGGAGGCAGGAAAATATGGGTCAGCATTTCATACATCATTCTATGGAATATTTCAATTTATGCCGTGCGGCATGGACAGCCCACATCTACTTGGCCCAACGGCTTCTGATTTGGTCAAGTATGGGCAAAAGGATACCATACTTGCCGGTTTTCATACAGACCTCAACTGCCTAACGATCCACGGTCGTTCGCGGTATCCTGGACTCAACATCTGGGCACGTAATAGTGGAAAGCGTATTCCCGTTAGATTCCCACCCACTGGGCGTTACCTACTCGTGCAAGCAGGAAAGCAGATTGAACATCTGACCGGAGGGCTTATTAAAGCTGGGTTCCATGAAGTAGTCGTGAACGAGGCTACGCTACAGGTTATGCACTACCGAAACCTACGGTGCAAGTGAAGAGCTGACTCCATTTTTTCTAGACTGTCGAGCAGCGTAAGCAGAGTCACACTGACCGGCCGAATATTCGTATATCATCAACCTTTTTCTGGCACCTCTCATCCGATTATGAACTTGTTCCGATCCCTAAGCTGTCTGAACGTGCAAATGCGTTCAATTCTAGTCAGACGGCCTATCAGACTACGGTTTATGAACGGATGAAGGTTGGACAGCAGGTTCAGAAGTGAGCGCCACAAATTTTACTATCCCGAACCAGGTCTTAGTGCTCATGTCTGCCAGTGAACTCAAACATATTGCTCTCATGGCATAAATACGACAGCGTCTGTTGATGATTATATGTGTAGGAATATTCCGGCAGTATGCATGACAATATATCTCCAGAACGGGGTGGACGACAGCCATGCGCGAGGTTATACCCGCAGTATATGCATGGCGAGATGATATCTCTGGCTTCACCTATCATACTTGGTAGTTCTTCTCCCCTCTGTTGCAAGGCATGAAATTACGATATCGTCCATATAGGGTCGTCCCTCCGTTGTAATATCCAATGTCTGAAGCTGCCCCTTCTTTTTGCTTGGATGGAATGTAGCAAGAATCGGAGGGTTCTTCACCCCAGACTTGTACCGAGTGCACAGAACGGAAAGCACCTATATACCCAGAACATCTGAGAAAATCGCTCGTTCGCACAAAGGCCAGAAGTCGCACAGTTTTTCCCGAACAACTTGTTTGCCACAGGAGAGGCATGTTTTTGTCAAAATGCCACTCATATCGCATCTGTATAACATGCGAACATGATGTTGATTGAATGAGGCAACGACTTACCTTTTCGTGTTCTCCCCATTGGAAATGTATATTCTCAAGATAGGCCATCTTAGGCCGCCTTGAGCCTATGTATTCAACAGTCCCACGATAACCATCATTCTGTAATATGGACCGTCTATGAAGTTTCATCAGCAGGGGATCGTCGAGGGAAATTCAGAAGACTGAACTGGATTTCTGCAATGACTTGGCCATTCTCTGTTCCTCTGCGAATAGTTGTGGTATATATCTGAGGTCTGAAGCAGTCGTTCGAGACAGAGATATGATATAGAGGACGAGAATTTGAAGAGAGCGCATGGGGCAAAAGCAGCATAGCGTTTGGACCGAAAGGTGAGAATGTGAATGGCCCTCTTGCTTCGATGTCAGATGAAAATGGTTCACTTGCTGCTACGTTAGCTGAATAATTTCTGTGGAAATGTAAGACTAAGTCGGTGATCAGGAGTAATCATTAGGACCTCGCGGTAACTTCAACGAGAGTATCAGACGATAAATTGGTCGGGGGAGCCAACACTACCGATGGTGCTACCGTGACAATCCTTGGGGGTTCCTCTTCTTCTGGTATTGAATGCTGAAGTGCGGTGTCGTAACTGGAAGCCAAGAGTCAGGCCTAGTCAGGATTGTAGATCGAAAGAATTAACTGAATGAAAGGACACGTACCTTGGAGGTGCACTGCGTGTGGACCTGAAGGAGACAGCGTCCGACATGTATTACGACGAAGTTGAAAGTCAAGGTCAAGACTTGACAACCTAGCTAAGCGCAAGTTATATGTGCCGTCTCACTGGATTCTATCTATGAATAAACCTGTACAGTGTGTCCAAGAAATGGTCAGGGGTGATCGGTGATCATCCAAAAAGTAATTCCACCGCATGCCCACAAGTCGAGATAATGGCATACTTGATCGATAACAGCTTCGTATGACAATGTCATTATATGACCTTGACCATTGGTACTGACCGCGACTCTGGGGAATTTCGGCGAGCATAGAATTAATCTAAAAGTCCATCGTGTTTAACATATATCACACACCGTGGTAAAATTCACGTCAGATTCAATTGTGACTGGCATTCGTAGCTACAGAAGTCAGCACCAGAGTACACATTTGGCAGATAGGCTGACCGTTGAGTGTTTGATCAGGCTGATAAGACGTGTGTACAAGTCTGACTGAGACCCGTGAGATGATCAGATTGCCTGGACAGGTCTCCTGCAACTATAATTTATAGAGCATGTGTTAGCACTGTCGGCTTCCCATATACACATAGATACTGTCTGCGATACTGGCATAACGATTAAGCGGATGACAGGTCTGACCCTCTTACAGCATTGACTATGATCACTAGTGTAGGCCAGACTCACGACCACAACAATTTGATGCTGAAGCATGATAGAAGACTGCATGCAAATTCACCAACGAAGCCAGTCGTGATTGAGATTCTTCAGTGACCAGGAAGAGGTGAAGTTGAATTCGGTAGATAGTACTTATTATGTAAGACAACGCAGGCCGGCGATGAAGCAGGTAGCCGTCAAGATAGCATGAAGGTCCACTAATGCCCGCAAGGTACAGCCGCGCCAAAAACGCGGAGGACCGACTGAAGCTTCGCCAGCATCTCATCCCACTCTGCATCAGGATCGGACAGCGCAGTGATGGCCCCTCCAGCGCCAACAACCCAATGCTCTGGCTCGTGAACACCAGGGTAGAAATCGGGGTTACTGAATTTCGTCCACGAATGAGCGTCGCATTCGTACCGGTCATCAAATTTGAAACAACTTCGGATAGTAACAGACCAGTCACCACCTCCACCAGCGCACCAGTAACCGAAGACACCGGAATAAACATTGCGTTCTTCGTCTTCCAGTGATTGGAGGATCTCAACACTACGCTTCTTCGGGGCTCCAGTCATGCTACCTATGAAGCATATTAATAACAATCGAATCAGGAACAACTCTACAAGACATACCTGGGGGTAAGCTGCGTCTGAGAACCTCCCACCCCAGCGCGCCGTTAGCATAGTGGCTGGCAGTTTGATCGGCACCGTCTGCCGAACTGCCTTCGATGACGCTAACAAGCTGCCATATTGTCTTGTATTCCTCCACAGTGCAGAACTGTTTGACTTCTACATTCTCCCCGACAGCTCCATGCAGATCATGCCGGATCAGATCAACAATCATGAGGTTTTCGGCAACTTCTTTCCGGCTACCCCTGAGCGCTTGCTCGGCAACAGCACGGGTAACATGAGGGCCCTTCCGTACGGTGCCCTTGATGGGACGCAGTTGATACGTGGTTCCAGGTGGACGGGAAAACGAGAGAAACCTCTCTGGTGATGAGGCCAGTAAAGTTGTTGGATGCAACCGAAGGTAAGCAGCGTGAGGAGCGGGGTTGAGCTCGCGAAGATGTTTATAACGCTGCCAGGACGGCGAATTGGTTGACGAAGCCTTCGGTGCCAACGGATCGTTCAAAGTGATTCGAGTATTAGCTGTAAGACACAGCTCATAGGATTCTCCGGCGAAGAGGTGTTCCTTCGCAAGATTGATGCGGGATTTATAGAGGTTCTGGTCTGGTAAAATGATAGCAGATGTATTTGGTCGCGCCTTGGTTGAATAAGGTGTAGTATTAAACGAAGAATATGTTGAATAATTACGGGCGGCAGAGTGAAGCTGTGCAGCCATTGCCGTCAGCCATTCGTCGTCGTCTTCCGTGATAGATTGGAGATAGATGTGTCCAGAAGTCGAGTCGAGAATGATGCTGCGCTCTACGAACACGAGGTTGACATCGGGGTGTCGTGCCTGGCTGGATACCTTATGGTGTGATATGAGAGATTCACTGCCGAGTTCGTAGCTGAGGTAACCAATGAGGCCACCCCAGAATGGGATTTCTGATGAGCCACCGGTGACCTTGCGCTTGTTCATGAAAGAAGTAAGCCAGGACCACACGTCGTGAGATCCCATATCTACGTGATCGCATGATTCCCCATTTTCCAGATGAACGAAACTATCTCCAATGGTGTATGTGACTCGCATGGACATGGAAGTCAGGCAGCCGATGATAGTGAACCGGCCTGGCTGTGCAACAGATTCCAACATAACAAAGGGAGACGAATCATCGTCAACGCCTAAGACCTCACATATGTCAGGAGCAGACAGGCCTGGGATACTTAATTTTATCGTGGAAACGGATAGTGGCGTGTTGATACGAGGGGTGCTTGGGGATGGGCGAACGTATGGCCATGGAGTGCCAAAGATTCCTTCTGCCTTCTGATCCCATGGGCGTGTGACTCGCCCACAAGAAGAATTCCAGGCCCGCGCTAAACGCCAGAAGTTTAACATGACTTCAACACCCCCACCGCGTGTCAGAACTGATTCAGGATGATACTGAACGGCCCAGAACGGTCGAGTGCGATGTCTGATGGCCATGACTACCTTCCCATTCTCCTCGTCATGTGTCGATGCGAGTTCTTCGATGTTCTTGGCACCACTCAGCTCGACGTGGAGGGAGTGATAACGAACGGCATCCACAGGACCGACGCCCTTGAATATATCTGTGCCAGTGTGCTCGACAGCAGATACTTGGCCATGCTTTACGACAGAGAGCCTCCGTAGGACAGCCCCATATTCAAGAGCTAAACTCTGAAGGCCCAAGCAAACGCCAAAAACTGGCAAAGCATGTGCGTCGTCAATCTTCCACAGGTCTTTGACGAGACCAATGTCCTCTGGAATATTGGGAGATCCTGGGCCAGGACCGACGATGACAGCAGAAAAGTAGGGTAGATATGATAGTAGAACTTTAAGTTCTATGTCATCATTCTTGATGATATGAACGTAACAGTTTGGGATAGCCTTTCGACACAAAGCTGCTAAGCTGTTGAAAATTGTTAAGTCGCATTCGTCAGAAAGAGTAAGAGGACTAACTTGTACGTGAAAGAGTCATACGAGTCGACCAACAAAATCCTCGGGGCTTCGGGACTCATTGAAAACAGATGGATGGGAAGGAAAATAAGAAATTGGGAGAGGCGAGAGACCAAGCTGTCTCAGGTTGCTTATAAGGAAGAGAGAACCGAACAGGTGGGCTCATGAGTAAAACACATAAATTGAGCCAATGAAGATGATGGATCCGACTAAGAGCGGGAAGGCTGGCACTGAAACTTTCGGGACGGTATTTATAGCGAATCGCCTAGCTGTAGCCTAGTCCTCGTGTACGACCAGGTGGCATGTCAGACCGAAGGCCAACGCTCAACGATAGTCTATCACAACAATGGTTCTCAAAAGTGCGTGTAACACAGTCTAGATCCTTGTCCGAAACCGAGTTCATTATCGAATCAGTTCAAATACATATGTGTTCCGTTACTGGAGAAGTCACAGCTATCTCCGGGGACCGTAGCAGCTGTCTTGCCTCTGCTCTCCAGCCTTGAAAGCACACTACTCAATGCCGGTGAAACTAGCTTCACCCTGTCTCAGTCCTTGGTCTCGTATATATTTTTCCCATTGTCCACGATCCTCCGCCGGAATGAGTCGTCTACCATTCCGGACCAAATTCTGGAGAAGATATTTCGCATTCTTGCCATTCTATGCGAAACATGGTGGTGGTCCTTTGACATACAGATATGGGATCAGATATTCAAACTGTGCAGCTCCATCATCAGGAGTGACGAAGGCAAGGGCAAAACCAAAGTCAGGGATGATGAAACCAAAGAAGCAGCAGCACGATGCCTGTGGGCTATTCTTCGGGAACGTCACACAGATGAAGCACCACAGGACTCTCCTGAGGAACTGTTGCACACGCGTGTTTCGCAACTTCGAGCGCATTCTCAGAGCCTGCAATTTGTGCCTGTTCTGGGACAGACTATCAATACACTCCTCCTCACTGCAAAGTCTCCTCATCTCCCATTGCAGCGCATTTCGCTGAAAATCTTGCGCGCACTCATCAGTGTATATGCTTCAGAGCAATTCTTACCTTCCATCTTGCCCGGTGTCGTGAGCAGCATGACCAGAATTGCTCTTGGGATGTCGAGCAAGAAGGGATGGGTCAATGGAGACATCGTCGCTCTGAGCCTTGAGACCCTGGAGCCTGTAATCGTGAAGTCGTTAGGAGACGATGTATCTATCCGAGAGGGTGTCGTTCGGAGTGTCGTGGACCTTGAAGACTTCATCAACCTCGCAGACGCTCCGGCAGTGAACCCCAAACCACCCGACTTTCCTTCCTATCTGACTCCACGTACTTCGAGTTGGTTGCGTGCGTCGGCATCCCAATTGCACATCGCGTTAAATTCTTTGACATTTCTCGTGAATCATCCGACCCCGCTCGCTTTGGTTGCTCTGTCGTCTTTCTCAAGGAACATTCTTGCCTCCACACATCTAACTCTTCCCCAATCCCGACCTCTTCTGTTATCTTGGCTCTTGTCACTATCGAACTGTCCTTTCCCGGAGGTTTCGCAAGCCGCCCACCATGCCCTATCAGAGCTGCTGACGACTGCTTCGGATGCGAGACTGCCGTTACTCCAAGCACTTCTAGAAATATCAAAAGAGAACCTCAGTTCGTTGCCTCGATCCATCGTTTCCCAAGATGACACCAAGGTGGAACACATCGCAGGCCAGATAGAGGCAACCTGCCGGTTGGCTACGTCTGGTAGCACGACTTCTACAGGCCTCGGTTTGACATCAATCTCTTTGGGTATCGACACGCTATTAGGGCCAACTGGCGGAATTGAGAAGTGGGGTTTTACTCTGCTTTCTGTTTTGGAGTTTACAAGTCCACAAGTGACTGTCAGCCAGGGTTCTGTCGCTCAACTCTTACTAGAGGATAATGCGGACAACCCGGACAGAGTTAATTTCCCTGAGGCAATGTTGAAAAATGTCCTCGCAAGGTCCACGCGTGATGCTCTGGCTCGCATGCTACGTGCTTTAGGGGAAAGCGGCGGCGAAAATAGCATCTACGCTGTTGAATGGTTCGTCAGTACAGGATGTTATTCACAGACCAACAATGCCGTTGCGGCATTATGGTGTGCTGCTCGCCTCCTTGAGGGGATCGGAGGCTTTAGTCTGGATGAAGGTGGCATGGCTATTTCGAACGGGCCCCGGAGCAGGAAACTGGAGCGGTTTGCAAGAGGCTTAGCTCATGATCTCGCTGAGTTATGGGACGAAGAGCCGGATTTCAATAACCAGACTGATGCTCCCCGCACGGATCGTCAGACGGACGACTCATTGCTGAAGACGGAATTCACGAAGGGGTTTAAAATCATCCGTGCCACCCTGCAGGTAGCAGAGCCAAGAGCCACACTTCCTACTCTATCCGAAGATCAACCCATACTGCATAAGATGTTTTGCTTGCAGTTGCTTTCGATTAGTGCGGGCATTTTGCAGGCGCGCTATGCCTCCGTTCTCATCCAGGTCCTCTATCCAGTTTTACATTCGATCGTGTCGCCCACACCCCATCTTTCCCTGACTGGCCTTGCGACGCTGCATTTTATATCAGTTGTCATGTCGTACGCCTCTCCAGCCGACCTCCTCCTGTCGAACTTTGACTACGCATTGGACTCTGTTTCCCGCCGCCTTAGCCGCAGATGGCTTGACATTGATGCCACGAAAGTGATGGCGGTCCTTGTGCGCCTTGTAGGGGCTGATGTGGTGCAGAGGGCTGGCGATGTTGTTGAAGAATGCTTTGACCGTTTGGACGAGTATCACGGGTACGAAGTCATTGTTCAAGGCTTGGTGGGAGTATTAGGAGAAGTGATCAAGGTCATTGAGGCTGAAGAGCCTCCCGCCCAAAAGGAAGGTCAGGACGACATGCAGTCGTCGATGATAACTCGTTCATTGGAGCCACTCTTCGAATGGCTCACCCACCGAAATGACCCCCCACCCCATGAAGACACCACTGACTACGGTCCTGCCCCCCAGAGAGCATGGGGCGCCACCAAGGCAGATGAAGAATCAGATGAAAGACAGTCAGATGGTCCCACCACACAATCGAAAGTCGCCGAGGACGCCGAGCCTGTGCCTACACCAGGACAAGCCTTGACGAAGCAGATGGTTTCACGATCTATCTATTTCCTCACACACCCGTCACCCGTCATTCGCGCTCAGATCCTGACCCTGCTAGGTTCAGCCACCCCTGTTCTCCCTGAGTCAGCCCTGTTGCCATCTATCCATCAAGCTTGGCCATTCATCCTGAATCGCCTTAATGACGCCGAGCCATTTGTGGTCAGTGCGGCTGCTGGCCTTGTGGAATCCCTCGTGACCCACGTTGGCAATTACATGGGCCGGCGAGTATGGGATGATGTTTGGCCTCGTTTTGGCAGCATTCTGAAGAAGCTAGATGTTTCCGATGATCAGAACGCCCTCGCACGCCGTGGTTATGGAGCGGTAGGGACGGAATCAGCATACACTCACTCTCACCGCTTATACCGCTCCATTTTGAGGACGATGACAGCTGCCGTAGCTGGCGTTCATATGCAAGACACGTCCGGCTGGCAGGTCATTCTTGCATTCAGGCGCTTCTTGCACAAACAGGCACACGAGGAACTGCAGGCCTGTGCAAGAGAGTTGTATGTGACACTCGGCAGGGGTAATGAAGATGCCGTATGGCTGGCGCTTATGGCGACGTGTGGGCATCTGACTGGGGAGGTCGCTTTCTTGAGAGAATACAAGTGGGATATACAAGACAATGTACGTGTAATCCTGAACGAGTAAAGCATGGCTTCGTTGGTATCGTCTCAGCCTCACTGCCGAGCTTCCATTACCAATTTTATGGTTCAGGGGGTGGAACGTGTCGGAAAATCTCTATTCCAGCCTCCTGGAACAGTCGTGCGGAAGCTTCATCTCTGTAACAATATGAGACAAATGCGGGATGAGAGATTTAACAGACTTACACCTTATAGCTCAAATTATAGACTACTCTTTTAACACCGCTTTGGATAATCTTGATAGTGCATTTTAAACACGGACATCTAGGCCCAGAATGTAACTCAAGAGTAAAGGAGAAATGTTGTACCCACGTATTGCAATACATAGTGGCATTTGCGCCAACCCGATCCCTCCCTGCTTCTAAGAGCGCATTTTCTTCAGCATGTAGGCAAAGGCATTCCGTACCATTGGTTGCCGATGTGCGATTGCAATGTCCGCACCCCCCTGTATTATAATTAGCACGTAACGGGGGGAAAGGAAAGACAAATACCATCATTACAGTTTTTTACGCTACGAGGAGTCCCGTTATAACTGTAGACCGGAATAACAGAATCAATGCCCGAAGGAGATCGAAGTGCAACTTGAACGTACCCAGTGGAAACAATACGATTTTCACGGACAAGTATAGCGCCTACGCGGCGTTTCATACAGTTGGAACGTTGCGAAGCAAGATCTGCGAGCGTCTGAAACTCATCTAGTCCATCTGAATCCATCAGTGGCGTATGAAAACGTTCATACCATGAAATACGTATCCCATTGAGGTCTAAGTCGATTTGTATTCGTGATATCTAAAGAATCCAGGTGGCAATGAAGTTCTGCGATAGAATCGAAAGAATTGACGATTTTGAGCTTGACCTGCGGGCTTGCGCGATGGAGGAATAAAAACCCGCCAGGAGAGTCTGGCCCTGATCTGTCTCCAAATACTTCGCGGTCATGTTCCCGCACGAAGTCTTCGAGAGTCGCTATGTGTATCAGATCAGGTTGCTTTTCAGCTAAACATTCACACCAACTGACCAGGCAAATACCCGTGATAACGGCGATAGCGTTGCAGGGTAGGTGCGTCTATGCTAATCAGCATGAAGAAAGGGCGCCTGATGAAGTAGTTCACTAGTCTATCTGAGTCGAGGCCGGTGGTAACGAAATTTGACCGCCAATGCTGTGTGACATGATCCAGCAATAGGGCCGGTGAGCCAAAGGAAAGAGTTTTCTGGTTCGAGTTTTTGGAGGAAGAGGGAGACGTGGGCGAGTCCGATAACAAGAGGCGTCTGTGTTCGTCACCAATATTATTGGTTTGCACCGGAAGCAGGGGTAACTTAAGAGCCGGCTGGACGACCGCATTTTTAACGCTTTCCGTGATCTGAGGGGACCATTGTTGATCTTCCGAATTCAGGGAATAGGGTACTTAGCAGGACCTGCCTCTACATCCTTGTCGCGCAAGTGGAGAGACGTGAAGCCTTTGGCAATCAGATAACTTTCGACAGTAGACTTGCCCGAACAACGGGAACCGATGATAGCAACGAACATCAAGGCGCGATAACACACGAAAGATAAAAGTAAGTAGAAGGTGCTATCAGACGAATGTTGTGATGGTTCCGTCAGAAGCCTAATTGATTTCAATGAAAATCACGTGATTTAGTATGGAAGCTAACGGGTCTTGCATGGACAATGTCATTATGTTGTTCCGACGTACTTCAAATTTTGCCTGCCATGATCCTACCACCACTAAGTACTAGCTCGGAGTGTGACTTCGAACTGTTTACATAGCCGCTCATCTCGC
>QFEN01000346.1:36857-47215 GCA_003316125.1 Auricularia polytricha
AAAAATTCTGCGTACATCCGCTGAATCTAGACATGTCGTTCTAATGTTGTCCTCTGCAACATCTACAACATCGCAGGGCGATTCAGAGACGTCAGCCCTGGTATTAAGATGTAGGGAGTATACCTACAGCGTGAGGAACCGTTTTGAGTAAGAGCGTAATAAAAAGGTTGATGGCGCCCTCGAGAGAGCGAGTCAACACCCATCTCACGGATCCAGTTCTCGGTCGCTGCACAGGAGGGCTAGCAAAAGAGTAATTAAAGTGAGTGATGACATTCGCCGTGAAAATAGCCTCAACACCCACATCCCAACCGTATATATATCCCACGTATTTGTGGGCCGCATGCTTGAAAACCATGCCAACAAAGAATTTCACCTCCCGTGTGAATGCAGACCGAGGGTGGCAAGAAGTGGCCGCTTGCTTCTCGCCCTCCATGACAGCCTTACAATGCGTCGTGAGCTGCTCTTGGAGGGGCGAGCTTAAAAGAGGAGTCAATGAGTCGACAAGGACTGGCAACAGATCGAGGAGGAACCGATCGACGTGTTTCATTATATTCAAGAGATACCTGTGGTTGTTCATAAAGATGACATTGACCACGAGGCTGGCATAGAATGCTGTGTGCAGCACAACTTCGGAAACTGCACCTGCGGGGAAGTTGGAGAAGGACGCTAAGACATTCCGGGACGCCCGAACTAGCATAGACGTGGAGGAAGCAGGGGCGATATAACGGGTCATCGAAGTAGCAGTAATTCCTGCTTGAATAAGGAACTGCGGAATATCGTCTTGGAGTGTCAGAATGGCCTGTGTTCGTGAGCCAAAAACGTCGACAAAGATATCAGAGACATCTGGGTCAGGAGAAGACACGACAGCCAGAACTCTGGTAGGAAAGTCAACAGGTGCTGCCGTAACGCCCATCTTTCGTGCAATGCATACGAAAACGTATACAAGTGATATAGGAATAGTTGCCTTGTGCGTATTCAAGAAGAGGTGAGGAAACCGGTTTTGTAACATGTGAAACTGCTGTCCTGAATGGTTGCTTGTTGGAAAATAGAATGTCATATTTGAGGAGAGCTCACCATCCGCAGCTTCAAAACCACAGCTCCACAAGAAGTCGCAGATGGACGAACAGACGAGTCTGAGCTTTCCGGCATCACTGGTGAATTCAGCCGGATCGAGGGGAATTTGGTGCTCAATAAAGTAGGCTTTGCAGAGAACTGCAAATTCCTCGAGCTGGGACAAGACCTCGAAGGAGCTTAGCAATCTTCAGGAGTGAGTCAGCTGAAGCTACGAACCTTCATGGGAGGGTATGCGAAAAAGCTGGACACACAAGCGAATGAAAGCTCCAACGCTTGGGGTGTGTCATTAGAAATAAGTTTCCCCCAGGTGCGGACAGCATGACTTCTAGCAATAGCACCAAGAAGCATTTGAGCCCAAAAGCGAGTGGGAACCGCATGAGGGGGAACGGGCCTCTGTTCTGGACTCGGGGCGGCGTCTGGCTCGAGGGATGTCTCCGGAAATGGATAATTTGCAGCAATCCCGAGGACATTCCATGCATCAAACGAGAACATGGTGTTGACCTCTCGCGCTCTTTCCAGTCTTCCGTCGCCCCGTTCCGTGACGATCTTTGATAACATGTCCAATGTCTCGAGGTCTATGCGCCGCCTCTCGAGATACATCAGTCGCCAGTCGCCACCTGTAGACCGCGTTCGCGATTGCTCTTTCGCAGGGTCACATATTGTGTATCGGACACGGTAATGTGGTTCCCATAGTCCTGAAACAGATGCAGCTGCCCTCAAGGATGGGCTTGCCTTTGAGCAAGAAATGAGCACATTAATGCTCTCATCAGAATCTGTCAACGGTGTCAACTGCTCGAGAATATGAACGTAGAGATCAAAGGGAAGTTTCCGCGTCGTCATCGTGGTAGACCTCTTATGATATGTATGTATCGCATCCTGCCATTCGAAAAGCTCCATGATCATGATAAGATAAGATAAGAAGGTGTGAATAGATAAAACGGTATGGATTATGTAAATATAGATACAAATCGATGGGATATAGCGAAGGTAATGTCTACAACCATCGATAACGCATTTTCTAAAGAGAAACGTTTGGGTACTAGTTCTTGAGTATAATTCGCACAGTCCGGTTCCCCTTCGCTTCCGTCATGATATATGTAATATTAGTGTCATGTCACTGCACAAGCAAGTCGTCCATTGTCTGGAGCACGTTTTCCCAGAACTGTTCCACCATTACCTTCTCAAAACCATTTACATCATATCCGAGGCTGATCCATAACTTGCCTGCGAACGTATACCCAAATAGCAGCATGCCTCCGGATCGCTGTCGCGAACCAGTCGTTAGTGTGTGGAGCTTGATGGCAGGGAAGGTTCCATGTTTATATATGCCATCGAGGTTTCCTAGAAGAGATAAGCCGATCAATGCAGCAGATGGCGTCCGTAGTGCGGTGTCCGCAGTTGGAACAGGGGGAGGAGGGGGGACAAAAGTTCCACGTTCCCTTTCATCGTCTTCTTTGGCCCAAATACGAGCTCGTTGCCCCCTCTCTTCAGCCATCAAGAGACTACGTGACACGATCATCCGGTTTTTGGCAGCTCGGATGCTCTGCTCCTTTGCAATCCGGGCCCGATGCCAGAATACCGAAGACAAGTCGACCGACCGAGGTATAAATGTTGGAAGGATCACGTTGAAATAGCCGATTGCAAGGAACCAGTACGAATCATTTGCTGGCTTCACCGTGAAATATGGGCGCAGGTTTAAGGCCGAGTACATCATCCTGCCCAAAGGGTTAAATGTCTAAGCCACAACCAAATTGTTCTGACTTGCATTGACAAATCTGGTTTCTCAGAGCACGTCTTTGCCCAAGCAATGTTACAAATGGCAAATAGAGCTGCGGAGATGGATACACCATGCGTTTTGCATCTTTTCAGAATGCTTGTCGTCCGCTCTGGATCATAAGAAACAGTCGGGACAATGGTATGCCTAGGCTTCTTTGTCTGTCGACGGAAAGAATGTCCGCCCTATCAAGTTGTCAACAAACTACCCGTCGACAAAAAGCACAACATTCACCACAAGTCTTTGCTGACTCAGCTGGAAGTCGACCTTTTCAGCTGCACTGCGCAATTTACTGTGGCTGGCGGTGAAGTTGTCTTCTAAGGCATTCGGTAATATAGCGGTAGCCTGAAGTTGTCGCTCAGCTAAATTTGAGACCATACAACAGAGATGCATACCCTGGTAGAGTCTGTGCCCCATCGAGAGCTGAGCTCTTCCTTCAACTGAGCTTCAAGGTCGGAAATGGTTTTGTCACTGCCGAGCAATCCAAAAAGGTCGTTTGCGAATTGATGCAGTGCCATACCATCTCCCAAAAAGTGACCGGCACAAATCATGAGGTCATGATTGTATGAAGGAGATTCGTGTTCGTCGAACGGTGACGTAGAGCGGGGCGTTAAAGGGGGGCTAGGTAAAGATATGCCTCCTTGAGACACGACAAGATAGGACACACGGTCGTTCGACAATGTTCGTTCCCCATTCAGATACGAATCAATGAGTTCTAAAGCTTATATAAACATCACAAATCAGGACATCAATGTGGACGTACCATCCTTGGTAGACGTTCTGTATTCCAAATTGCGTTCCGCATCAACCAAAGCATCTTCCGGGGATTGTGGAGGGGTAAACCTAGAGATAAAGTCGTGTAGTTGCAAACATCAAGTTGGAAACTGCAACTTACACAAACCTGACGTCGTCATAATTGTGCATGACGACCTTCGAAGCCAAGAGTGGGTGCCGAATACGAAGAATTGCCCAGACCATGCGAACTCGGGCTTGACGAACGACGTGCTCAGGAGCAACGAAGCCCAAGTGAAGGTACCTACGGGGTGGCACAACCCATCATGAGATCCTCAAACATTGAAGAGAAGATTTGGAAAAGCTTACATGTCATTAACGCCACTTGCGCGAGACGGAAGAAAGTAAGATAATTCACTGTTGCCCAATGGGCGTTCCACCTTCCATGTAGCTGTCTGAGATGAGCAACAGCTTCCTGAAGGTTTTAGATCCGAGTCCTCATCAGAGACCCTGCAAGAGACATNNNAGACGAGGGATCCATATCCTTTTGGCCGCTTAGGAGAAATGTGGGGCATCTTATACCATTTGATATTGCTTGCTCTATTTGCAAGACCGCGCGATCGGTTTAGTGCTTTGAATTGATCACGACCTGGTTCGTTGAAAGATCGGTTTATATTGAACTGGTTTACTATTTGAATATCAACGTTGATGTCAGGCCTGGTGAAAGAACGAACATTACTGTCATATTGCCAACACATCGTCGAGGCACACTAGGGTGGTCGAGACAGCTTGCATGCTTGACCATGACATATCGACACGCCAACAAATATCAAAATTATTGATGGCGATAAGCGGCATTTGAGGCACAGATGAATATTTTGTGACCGACTCATGTCACTCCTCGTGTCATGGTTCTCAGGTTCTGCTTGACTCAGGCCTCGGCCGTCAAACTGCTGCACCTGTCCCAACTTTTATCCACCAGGAACTAATTCCAGGGGCTTCCATGATGTGATTCCTTGGTCAGGCCAGTGGCCCAGGGGGGCGCCGCCGCCAAGGGTCAAGATCTAGACTCGGCTCAGTTCACACCAATTGAGCGCGCAAAACTAGTCAACGATGGTCAACGCAAAATCGAGCTGCAATATGATGAAGGTTATTCAGGCCGCCGTCCCGAGCCGAGCCGAGCCGCCGAGGTCAAGTTGCCCCTGGGCCAGATGACTCCGTTCAAGTTAGTCAAAGTATCCGACGGACACAGCCTGCGCAATCCTTCCTAACGTTATGAGGACCTGATATTCTCTTCTAGTCGTCCGTGGCGTATCACCAATCTGGTTACAGGCACGTAAACAAAATAGATATAGCTCACAGCTTGTATGTAAGTAAGTCTGCGTAAGTGTGCATTGATGCAATTTGATGGTAAGTAAGAGTAGTGTGTGGTACCATTAAGAATTGTCTCGGGTAGCAACGTACCCGCTGTGATGATCACGCGCGACAATTTTCCGTGTCTATTAGAAGGGCACTCGTGTCCAGGGACGGCTTCTTACACTTTCTCCTCTTCCTCCGGCACTCCGAAAACCACCGTACTCTCACCATCATCAGAATCTTCCTCGTGCTTCCTATTTCCTATAGCCTCGAGGTCAACATCCTTGCGCGGCGGAGGTGCGATTTCCAATGATTTGACCCAGGTGTAATAACTAATTACCAGGAACGAATGTACCATCAGTATTCCTGCAGGATCGAGAGCTCGATAGCACAGGCACGTACATGGTGCCTATCATGATAACGAGAATAGACCCTGCCCGATTGCTGTGCCAAGGTAGAGTTCATCTCGGAGAGTTTACGGATCAAAAGTGAGTACATACACCGTCATTATGTCTTTGAATAGCCAGACACCCAACAGGGTTTGAATAACAGATCTTAAGGCCTGCGGCAATTAAATGACCCCATTAATTCCCTGTATACAGTGAATATGACTTACGCTGGAGAACATGTGTGTAATAGGACTTGTAACCTTGATGCTTAGCAGGCCGGCGATGCAAAGTAGGAAGCCGAAAATGCCAGTCACGATGCTCCCCCATAGAAACACACGCCCGTCCCAGTTCGAATCGTGAATAAGGTCCTCAAGAGTGGAGATTTCTCTGTAAAGCAAGACAAAAGGGAAAAGGAAAATTGCAGAGCCTAAGTTAGTCCAGTATGCAAGTTGAATGGTTGAGTTGTTGCAATAAGGGAGGGAGGACTTGATAAGAACAGCATGGAAAGCAATGAAAAGCGACGAAAGGAAGCCATAGAACAAAGAAAGACCTGAAGGCGCAATGTTGGCCGGCACCATGGCAGACGGTGCCACGCCGAGCAAGAAACCTATGGCAACTATCCCAGCAGCAATTCCAACTCGAACAGAAGGCACAGTGTGAGTGTGCGCGGAGAATACAAGGATGGTCAGAGGTAGGACAAGGCCACGCGCAATCTGTGGAGTTGAACAGCAGTCTTTACATTTCTAGAAGACCACACACCTGGAAGAAAGAAGCCTCGACATCACGAAGGCATAACGTATTGAAAATGAGTCCAATGATGTTAACAATGACTACAGGTGCGAGCTTCTTGGCGGTCTCAAGCTCGATCTTGGGTATCTCGATACGTGGGATGAATACAGCTGCCACGTGGAGGAGCAAGACTGCAATGAGCAGCTGCAGGAGGAGAAAGAGCAGCGGTAGATCTGGTGAACTATTAAGAACAGCTTTATTCCTGCGCTTAGAGGTTGAGTGAACGTCAACACTCTAGCTAGACCATCATCTTACACAAAAACCATCTGCCAGTGTATTCATCAGGGGCTGGAATGACATTATGCGCGCACACTACTCACAACCAGTGCGGCAGACATGTAAAAGCCCACAACCGCCGCTACCTTTGGTGTGTTCGCGTCGAAATATCTGATATTCATCTTCTCCAAGTGAACGGGGGGCTAACGGGTACTGGAAGAGCGCATGGAGATCAAACTGTGGTTTTAACGTGGAAAAGATCGTGCCATCTCTGCCAAAGTGAGCTGGTTCACCGTCCGGGCGAGGGTCCATCCAAAATGGTAACTGCAGATCATCTGCAAGGGGCGGAACGGGGTGGCATGACCGTCTTCTTTCGCACGGACAGCTAACCGCAATGTGATCATATCCGGTACCCCCTAGCATACAAATATACGAATATTGACATGACCTTCTCCCACCCTTGTCTGGACGTGTCATGGATAGACGATCAGATGAGTGTCTACTTGGAGAGAGTTCAAGACAAGACGCCTACGACGACCCGGAGAGCCCAATCATCCCTATGTTCAGTGCCAAATCATTGACACCAACTAAAGGCAGAAATCGACCTCTCAGGACGATCTGCACAGTTCTGGCGGTTGTTTCTCTGTTCAGCTTTGGAATTGTCCTGCTCAAGCCCTTGAGCTATTTGGACATTGAGGATGCACCTGCGCATTCCGCTATCTTCAACTCGCAATCTTATGTCCAAGGCCCGCCCACCCAACGCTTTCGAGGTCAGTTAATTCATGGCAGTCGTTCCTCTCAGACCTCACAACAATGATCTCAGATAACCTTCGCAACGACACAAATTATATTACATCGTGGATTTCTGCGGGATGGAGTACGTCAACTTCAGCAGACTACCACTTGCGCCGCTGACTCCGCAGTTGCTTAATAGCGAATGACGTGATGACCTATGTAAGTCAACGATTCAGTATCGGCCCCGCTTGCTCACAGTACCCAGGGAAATTTGATCTACCTCGCACTAATAACAGGGCGCATACCCATAATCGCGAAGTTCATCCCTTCTCATGTCGATAACAGTGCACCTCCATTCGCCTTTGGGGAGGTGATCGATGTCCCTCGGCTTAGCAAAGCCATAGGAATCCCCTTGCTCGAATGGCACGAAGTAAAGGACTCGGAAAGTCAGGTTGTCGATGATCTTGGTTGTTGGAGTGTTTGGGAAAGCGTTCAAAAGCAGGAACCCTATCCACGGGGAAGTCCCTCCCTGAACTGGCTCAAGCTCGGTGAGACAATTTCGAACATCCCTAGCTAGTGATTAACCGCACGTCGATCACAGATATTTCTTGGACGCGAACCCCAGATTGGGTCAAGCTGACAGCTCCTGGCATAGAAGACAATCATGCTTCCTTTTGGTCCCTTGCAACACTCGGGTTTCCGGAGGCTCGCTCGAATAGCCTGGCATTAGCAAATCGTCCTTCTCCTCAGCACGAGCTTTCCCTTCCCCCAGATGATCAGTTATTATGCTTCGATTATCTTTACTACGTGGGCGCCCAGAACGCATGGGAATGGGAATCGGACTATTCTCCTGCATGGAGATTTGTAGGCCAACACATGCGCTGGAATGCGAGCCTTGAAGGACTTGCTGATGCGCATGCCCGGCGCGCTATGAATGTACTAGTAAATGAACCAACACCACCTGTGAGTGATAGCTTCGGTTACAAGTTGCTTCAGGGATCTGACTTGTGGCAGTATATATCCATCCACATGCGGCACGGTGACTTCCGCACTTACTGCAATGATCTTCCTTTGGATCAGTGCTTCGCCTCGTTGCCTGTTATTGCGCGCAGGGTGTCTGAGGTGCAAGAGGAGCTTCGCATACAAAAAGGTATCGAGGTCACCAAAGTTATTATGACGAGCGACGAGCGTGACCCGGAATGGTGGTCTGGGGTCAGGGCATTGGGCTGGACGTGGGTAGATTATGCAACAGAGCGGACAGAGGAGATCTATGGAAAGTGGTGAGCCGATTAGATGCCATCTTTTCCTTCTGATGCTAGAAGCTGTTTCTGTTGCCAGGTATCCAGTGTTCATTGACGCTGTCATTCAATCAAATGGAGCTGGCTTCGTCGGCACCCATGGCTCCACGATGACCACCCTAGCCCGTCGCAGAGTGGAGTCGTGGCATGGTGGACCGACTCGGGTAGTCAAATGGGGCTCGCCGGACGCTGATGATCATTGATACGATTGGAATAATGGAATGGAGATGATCTTGTGCCGCATATATTATTGGCTGAAATGATCTTTATCATTGCATTTTTAGACTTTTATCTAATTTGTTCATATGGACACACCTCATGTACCGACCATTTATAATGCAGCACATCGTACACAGTCCAGACCTGATTGACATGCGCCAGCCATTATATGAAATGCAAGGACTTCCATCCTCGGATGCCACGATAGGTTAGAGCGTGCTGCCGTTAAGCCCATCTCTTGTACAAACTTGATAGTCTACCCAAGGACCCTTGTCCTTAAAGGCTGCCGACTGAGTATATATACAGATGCCAACCTATACGTGCGGAAATAAGCAAGCAGATGGGACGAGAAGACAGTATGACACACTCCAGACACTCCAGCCATCAATCAAAACGTCTGATCGATGGGTATGGAGCACCGCATCTTGACTAATTGAACAAGGGCCCTATTGACTGGCATAGGGATATTGAATTGTTCCCCTAACCTAACCAGGTAGCCGTTTAGGAAGTCGATTTCCGTTGGGTTGTTCTTCCTTACGTCGGAGAGCATAGATGACATATTGCCTCTTGTTACGTGTGTGACGCGCAGGACCTCACGTTCCAGAGCATCCGCTCCCAGTTCCTTTGGAACACGCCCCACCGGTACCTGGCTCTTATCCACGCTGGGATCTAGAGAATCGAGCCATGCTTGTGTGTCCGCTTCAATCTGTGCGCGGAAAGCTGCGGCAGCTTCTTCGCAGACGCTGCGCATCATATTTTGTGATGACTCGTCCTTAAATAGACCGCCATTTCGGCAGCCTAGAACGGCTGTGAGCGGATTCACAATTGCGTTCACGACGAGCTTCCTGCGCATCGCAAGTTGGACGTCTGCAATAGGACTCCATTTGCATCCTAGAACATCAAGAGATCGCAAGACTGCTACCGTGTGTCGTAGGCTGCGGTACTGATCGAATGAAGGATCATCAGGACGTGTGATGTCGTCCAAAACGAGTGATCTTTCGTACAGCGGCTTGCTTTCATCCGCCATTGATGTTTCGAAATCGCGCTTGCGGCTATCTGGGACAATTCCAAATGTGATGTCCCCAAGCCCCGCATGGACTACATGGAACGCCGACTTAAGCCACGCTCCGTGGGTGTTTGACGCCAGGATAAAGTGCGGTCTGCTTTCTGGGTTGCGGAATATTCGGTGGACGAGGTCTTCATATAATCCCATGCCGTTTTGTAAAAGCACGATGGTACTGCGAGAGGTTAGGCGCGGAGCTAGGTGTGACAGTGCGGGCGCGGTGCTGTGCACTTTGGTCGTTATGAATAATGCTTCGATGGGCTCTGTCCGTAAATCTCCATCGCCGGGGGCGAATACGGCACTCTGCTCCCTTGAAAGTTGGGGGTTGAAGCGCACCCCACCACCCGATCCACTATACCTGTCGAATACCTCGATATCAAAACCGTCTGTGGACTGTCGGACACCTTGGTTTTCAACTGTAATTTTCGCAGCTGCATTCTGCGGCGTCCACGCCTGCTTGGCAGTTTTTTGGATGAGAGTGACTGGGTGCGTGCGTGGAAGAACTGATCGCAAGTTATGAGCGAGGAGGCAGCCGATGGGTCCGAGCCCGAGCACGTAGAAACGCATGTCGCTGATATTACTTAGTTCCTCAGGTGCCAGGCTGGACATTCACGCTGACGGTAAAATGTTTATGTGCTATTCGTAATAAAATAACGAAGATCAGACGCACTGGACGGAAGAAGGAGAATTTGGTGGTGTGAGCGACTGCTACG
>QFEN01000346.1:47234-62282 GCA_003316125.1 Auricularia polytricha
AGAAGGAGAATTTGGCGGTGTGAGAGACTGCTACGCGACGAATTACTGTGACCAAGCCAGCGTTCAAGGTTGGTTGAACGTTGAAAAGAACGTCGTCCTCGTCGTCGCTTGCCACGTTAAGAGGATAAATATCGGGGAAACCCCAGTAAAACTTGAGGATCACGTGAAATCAAGTGATTGACGGTTCGACTCCGTGGGCGCGCCGCACTCGCGAATCGCGATGACATTGAGCTTAGAGGACCACCCTAAATTATTATAATCCGCATCTTTTCGAGTCACGAGAACGTTGCGTCTCCGGAAAAAGCACAATCCTCCATCACGAGGCTAAGTTTCGGACCGTTCAAAAGAAATTTAAAAGCCTCTCGGCGAGCCCATCCTCGATCTCATCGATCCCATAGTTACTCCCACTCCATCTTCTGCATTTCACTACTCATGGCATCGATTGTTTTGAAGAGAACCCAACAGAAGGTCAGTGATGGCACGATTTGTGTAGATCAAATGCTAATCGTATATACTCCGTAAATTCCTGCAGATGCCCGTGGTCGGGTACGTACTGATCGTACATAGGAACATAACGCATTGACCCCAATATCCATTTAGCTTCGGGCTCTGGAAGGCAAGTTTATTCAAATTAATTTGAAGACCTGACCTGACCCGCGGCTATTCAGGTTACCAAGTCCAGTTGCGCTGACGTGAGTTCCAGATCTTTGAAAGTGATCAGGCGTTCTTATCCTCTTTTCTAGACCGTATACAACGCGATTAAAGCGGGGTATCGTCTTCTTGATGGTGCCGGTGACTACGGAAATGAGAAAGAGGCAGGTGAGGGTGTCCGTCGGGCTATCGCGGATGGCCTCGTCAAGCGGGAGGACCTCTGTGAGTATTTCTCGCCCTTGAACCAGCTCGCGAGTTGATCTGCTTTTCATGAATCAGTCATTACGTCCAAGGCAAGACACCTTCCCACACAAGTTGAATTAGCTCAATGGATTATTATTTTATAGCTATGGAACACTTTCCATGCCCATGACCATGTCAGTCATTTTGAGTAGCTTGAAATGCAGTTGATTTCTGACCGACGAATCAGGTCAAACAAATCACCAAGATGCAGCTTGGCCTCTGGGGAATCGACTACTTCGACCTGTTCCTCGTCCACTTTCCCATCGCCCTGAAATATGTCGACCCTAGCCACCGCTATCCTCCTGAGTGGTTCGGTGATGATGGCAAGGTCTACCTTCGTAAGTCATGGGTTACAATGCACGTATCCCAGATTTACAACTTTTAACTCCAGAAAACACCCCTATGCACGAGACTTGGGGTGCAATGGAGGAGCTCGTTGATGAGAAACTGACAAAAAACATTGGTCTGAGGTGATTAATGTGAATTATGTTGTTCGGTGCATTTTCATGAATACCCTCCAGTAACTGCCAGGGATCTTTGATCCTTGACGTTCTCCGGTATGCCAAGTACGAGCCCCAGGTGTTGCAGGTCGAGCTTCACCCATACCTTACCCAAGAAGCCCTCGTCAAACTTTGCAAGACATCCAGCATTGCTGTAACTGCCTACTCGTCGTTTGGACCTCAATCCTATGTCGAGCTTGGTGTTGACAAGGGTACTCCTTCGCTCCTCAAGCACAACGCGACTTCCACTGTTGCCAAGTCGCATGGAAAGAGTGGGTGTACAACATCACTCATCTGTGACGATATTTGACGCAAGATGATTCACAGCCGAAGCTCAGGTTTTGCTGCGCTGGGCTACGCAACGAGGCATCGCCGTCATTCCAAAGTCCAACGATCTTGGCAGATTGGTAGCAAACTTGGACTGCAACTCTTTCGACCTCTCGGAATCCGAGCTTGCAGCATTGAGTGCACTGAACATTAACCTCAGGGTACGCGCGCATCCATGACTTTTATATGATAAATAATCTAAATTCACTCTGCAGTTGAATGACCCTGCTGACATCGATGGTCGCTTGGCCATCTTCGCATAGAAGCGTGATGCGTAGACATAATGAGCGTAGAAAGAGTGTACGATGAATGTATACTACTGTCCAGAATGCTCGAGAACTGAGATTGCGGATCATATTGTCTGCGCAGTGACTTACTTGCTGTGCGGCCGCAGCAACGTCGGAGTTTTAAAATCGCTTTATCTCCTGATAGTTAACATCGCTTAGCGCCTTCCTTTCATCCATCATGGCTAATACTGTTGCACAATTCAAGATTTCAAAACCAGGCGGGCTTACTCGTCGCCTGGTATTCCTTACCCACCCTACTTGGGCCGTTCTATCCTCCAAGATTAGTGCGACGTTCGGAATTACAACCGATAACGTTGGGGTATCCTACCTTGACCAAGATGGGGACGAAGTAACTCTCAGTTCTGAAGAGGAGTTGCAGGACTACTATAGCACCCTTGGTGGTGCTAAATACAATCTTATCAGACTTTCGGTACAGGACCTTAGCTCCCTCAGGTCCACTAATGTAGCGCGCTCCCGCAACCTCCCCACTCCTCCCCCTCACTTCCGGAACACATTTGGCGAACATGATTCGCTGCCTTTCGTTTTCGAAGTCGATGATGAATGGCAGCGTCTCCCCGGGAGCCTGGGCAATCTTTTCTTGTCCAGTGACTCTCCGGAGAGCCCACACGCATTCGTGGAGGTTCTCGAGAGTGACGTCAGCGGGTCCAAGAAGTCGGACAACGCAGATGAAGAATCCTCAGTTGGAGACATCGCCCGCTCAGATGTGACATTTACGATGCCTACGTTCCGCACAGAAAAGGGCAAGTCGCGCCTCGCGATGCAGCCTACAGTTGAGGACGATGTTTCATCCACTGATTCGGTTTTCGGTGATGATGCGCCACCGCAGCCACAGGCTCGTGTTTATGACTCCGATGAAGCTACATTCGGTGTCAAAGCAAAGTCTCCCGTCTCAGCCAGTGGGACAGCGACTCCCGCTCAGGCTCAGAGCACTCCTATCATTTCTGGGCAGGTTCTTCCTGAGGCTGTGCTGAAATCCACCGCAGCTTTCGTTGATGATCCCGCCCTTCCCACTCTGGGCAGCTCTAATAACAGCAGCGCCGGAACGTCATCTCTCACTCATGATGTAGCGACCTTCTTGAAGACGATTTCGGGCATCATTTCTGCTCATCCAGAATTATCAGAGGGTGTTCGTAACATCGTTGCCAATACCACAAACGGGACGTACTGGACTGCGCATCGTGATGCACTTTCTCGCGCTGCGGAGAACATTCAACAGGAAACCGGCAGAACCGTGGAAGAGATTCAGAGTGCGGAAGAGGAGGCTGGCGCCAGGGTTGCAGACGCCCTTGGTGGAATTTTCCGTACCTTCGGCGATGCTGTCCAAGCTGCGAGGACAACGACTGAATCATTCCGGCCACCCGCTCCTCAAGAGGAATCTGTTCCAGAGCCCCACTGCCTCCGTCCCCGCGAATTTATCCCATATCCCGGACCTCCTCCAGGCAATTTCCTACCTCATCCTCATCATCATCATCGCTGGGGCCCTCCTCCCCCGCCGCCGCCTCCGCCTGGTCGCCGCCATGGGTGGCCCCGCCCGCCTCCACCCTTTTGGGGGCTTTCAGCTGGGCGCCAGGAGGAGATTGGTCCACATGTGGACCATCACAGCCGTGCAAGGATGAGCGACATCCGCACCACGTTAGCAGAGGCACGCAACCGGCGTTTGGGAAATTTAGGGCTAGCCACACCGGTCAACCCAGCTCCCATTCCTAACGCACCTGGTGCGCCACCTGCACGCGTTGTACCACCCCCTCATGAACTGCAGGGCGGATTGTCTGACTCCAGCCTGTTTAGGAGCCCTTCACCCACTCAAGAGGAGCTTAGGGCTGATGTTGAACGCGCTAAAGCCGACTATAAGATGCGCAAGGAGAGGTATCGTCAGGCTAAGGCCATTAGGAAGTCGGCAGAGCAACACGAACAAGGACAGGAATCTAGTGGAAGGTATTTCACTTCCCTTCGTAGTGATCAAGAGGATATTGACTCGCATCTGCAGCAATGATGTTTCCGGCCATCCTATCGTTTTTGGCACCGTGAATGGCGCAGATATATCTGCGTCTCAAGGGCTCCGTGCGGCGACCCCAGTCCCTCCATCCCCCGCTCCTACAGCCACACCCGCACCTTCTCAGCCTGCTACACCCGCTGCACCTCAGGTTCATATTGTAAGCAATGCTAGGGGCGTGTACCCCCAACTCGAGATGTTCAGCGTCCCCAGGCGCAGCCACACCATTGGACACACTCCACGCCGTGGCCCTGGACATCACGAGGACCGTTCTGTGAATCGCATCATGAGGAAATTGTCTGAGGTACGCCCCCTTATCCTTGCTTGTCACTTTAATATCTCACGATGTGATTTTGTAGATGGGTTTTACCGAGGGCACGTATCCCAAATTGAACGCCAAGGTAACAGAGCAAATGGCTGCCCATCCTCCCACTACCAAAGACGGCGAGGACGACATTGTGACTAACTTGATCGAGGAGCTTATTCCTTCCACTTCCGCACCTCGGGCTAGCGGCTCCAGGGACCCTATCCCTGGCGCTTGGGCCTAATTGAAAGATGTAGTGATGTGTGATGTATGAGGCAAACTCTTGACTGTATTCTGTGTTTTTTTATATCTGAGTTTCTGACTGTTGTATTAAAAGTTTTTGTATTCTGATTACTTATGTCAAAGTTATGTCGTTGGTACAGTATTGTAAATTCATACGTGTGTGACTCAATCTCTTGATGTAACCGTCGATTTGCTCAATAAAATTTTACAAACACGTCGGTCAGGAGAAATTGATGGAACAAGCAAATAACAAAAAATCATCCCTAAATCCACCATGTGGTCATACGGGCGAGTCTACAACGTACCAACATGGGTCGCTGGGTATTCGTGGACAACGCATGCGGTGTCCGTGAACAGAGGAATACTGGGCCACCTCGTGTAGCATGTTGAAAGACCGCGACGCGATAGGGCCGAACAAACCATTGACTTGCGGGGGCTTGCGAAATGGCAAGCTACAATCTTTGATCGACGTTGCGAGGGCAAATACAGCGTCAAAATTCAATCGTGCGTCATGTCGATCCCAACCGAAGCAAGCTTGTACTTTGAAAAATTACAAGAAATCCTGCATAAAAATATGCGAATTAGAGCACGGTTCCCCGACGAGATGCAAGCTGATATTGCGGACGTGAATTGTTTCGCGGAAGCAAATGTTGCCAAGTTCGGTGGCGGGCGACGGAAGCAAATTGCCGACGAGCTTTGCTTTGTGCTGCTCGTCACTTTCCAGGGAATGAAAACAATTCATTTCCTTCGGAAACGGACGAACTCTGGGCACAAAGCAATGTGAGTGCCCCCTGCTAACTAGGACGATCTTGTCAGTAATTGCGCGTCATGGTGGAACGTTCCGTGACGAGCACGCGCCCTTTCCCCTTTCTGTGATAGTGGGCACCTATAGTAAAAAAAGCGTCGGCTTTGCCCATAGCCTTGTGTCAACCTGCTATGTTGTGGGGTGCCCAGTGGAAACTTGCGAACGTACGAACCATCCCTTTATCATCGTGGTACTTTCAACGAATATAGGTCGTGTCTTCCTGGCGTCCACAGGCATTGAGCTCTTTGAAACGTCCTGCATGACCGTCTTTGCCAGGCAAGTACCGCTCTTTCTCTTGGTAGTGGACTTGTAGACTGAAAGGCGTAATCCAGCAACAAATAAAGCGATTTTGGGCGCCCACAAGGACAAACAACACGCTTTGCCTGCGAAACAGGCTACCAACCTGGCAACATATCGATTGCCAATGATACTAGAAAATCAACGTGCCACTGTGGACCGCATAAAACCACACTGTCTGCGTCTCCTCGTTCTTCAACCGCTACATCTTCAGATATACCAATCATTACTCTGCTCGTTTTCTCCGTCCATCTCAACAATCTCTCCCCGTCATCTAGCACGAAACCAGCCGGCGAGATAGTTGGCGCCGTTATGTCAGACCTTAACCAACCGACTCGACCTGCCACGTCAGCTGTGCCTCCACTGGTGCGTAACTTCATCGTCTTTCTTTGAGTTGCTCACGAGGTGTGCAAACAGCATCCCGTTCTTGATGCCGTCGAAATGCACATGCCTCTGCCTTTGAACCAGTGGCCCAAATATGCCATCATGGGCACAGCAGATTACAGGAGACGGCAGGAATTTCTCTTGACAGACCATTTAAAGAAGCTCCCTCCGCCTGGGACAATAGACACGTCCGCTAAAGATTTGTCGCTGTCTACAATGTTTATGCACAAGATGGCGCAAATTCAGCACATCATACAACTGCAGGGTTCGGCTGCGAAAGATGATCCCCGTTACACTTACCTTTATGACGACATGCGTTTCAAACGTAACATCTTTTACTGGCGCAATTTCCGTATGAATGACTTGCCACCCGAAATCATTACGCACATCTTCCGCATCGCTGCTTGGTCAACCAGTACCCCAGCCGATGGCACACACATTCGCCTGTTACTCACATCGGTGTGCACCAAGTGGCGCAGGTTGATGATCCAAGATTGCACCCTTTGGAGTGCTATCTGGTTCCGTGATCCTCCTCCGTATCAACGGTCGCTGGAGTGGTTTAAGAGAGCAGGTGGTGCACCGTTGGACATCCGTATTAACGAACACGACGCCGACTGGAAGTCCAAAGATGATGATTGGAGATACAAAGAGGATGATCATCGGTTCACTGCCGAACAGATGGAAGAGCTCATCAACAAAATATTTGTCAAAGTCTCTCAGATTCGCATGCTTGTGCTTGTTGTTGACAATTGGCCCCCCGCACTCGTAGTCTTGCAAAAGCTGCAGGAAGCGGCTGAGGCTGGGAAGGTCATCAACATGGAACGTTTAGAAATTCATAGGATGGGACAACCTTTCGTATGGCTCGGGCCAGGCTGGCGTTCACCTGCTGTGCTTTTCGGTGGCCAGACCCGGGCCTTGAAATATCTCTGCCTCTCCGGCGTTCACATTGACTGGAACGCGACCCCACTTAGCAACCTGTCTACCATCGACCTCAGGAAAATTGCGATGAACGTTGCGCCAACTTTGAATCGCTTTCGCGAGGTCCTCATTGCTTGCCCTCGCTTGCAGAAGCTGTCTTTGGACGGGGCAGGCCCGCAACCCAGCGCTAGAAAACCTGATCACGTTCCAATTAACCTTCCCCACCTGAAGGTTCTCATTATAGGCGGCTTCAGCATGTTGTACTCGTGCTACATTTTATCCCAGTTCAAGGCACCCAACGTGCGGGACCTGACATTAATGAACCTGACAGGAGAAGATTATACCACAATGATCGCTGCCATAACCGGCCGGTATAGGGAGCTACGACTCCTGACGCTCTACACGGTCAACATTAGTCCCACAGAGGGGGGGACGAAGGCGATGGTGAGGTTCCTATACGCGATGCCTTACCTGAGTTATCTGCGGATTGCTTCCATGAAGTGGCACGTCATTGAGGCATTTAACGAAGACCCACGGGGATATGGCCTGGGGAGAGAGATAGCCACACAGTCGCTTCCAGAGGACCGGCCGGTTCTCTGTCCGAACCTTCAGACGATAGAATTCCAGCAAATGTCTGGAACGAAGATAGCGGAGTGGGCAGCCACGAGGAAGGAGCTAGGCGCCCCACTGAGGAGGGCCTATGTGAATTCTCCATACATCGGCCAGGTGACTGCGGCAGAAGCGGACATAATCCAGGAGGTCGTGGGTCTGTTCATCGCGCCTCTGGGGTCCACAACTCCCGAGGAGAGAGCGTTGGCGACTTGCGACCGTTATGGAGAGACGATCTAGAGGGGGCGATACTTGTTGGAATCATGGCATGCATATGTAGAAAACATTTGTAATAGTTATACCAATTACCGCATATTATTGTAATTAATCCTGATTCCTTTCAAGTTTCAACCAGTGGTGTCACTAGTGAATCCATCGGAGGTGCACGTGACTTGAGTTTTTAGGTCACGTGGTTTCCTCGTGACGCGTTGTTATTTGACGTAACGCGTGTTGAATTGGGAACCTATTAGCTTCATACCACCACCAGCACACAGCAAACGTATGTGCTAAGTATATAGTTACACAACGTACATCGCCATTCTCTGTATTATCATGCCCCCACTCCAGCGTTTTGCCTCCTCCTCAACAATCTCGACTGTAACTCACTCGGACACATCTATTCCTGATACGTCGATCTCGGAATCAAACGCTCCTGTTACACATGTACCCTATATCAGACGACGCAACACCCCACAGCAACTCAAGGCTCTTCAGCAGCTGCTCGAACTGACGGTTCATCCAACTCGGGAGCAGCGCCTAGCTTTGGCTGTGGAGCTCGGCATGTACGTTGACACGATATGATTAGCAACACGCCTCGAACTGACTTGTACATCAGGGAGCTCAAGTCTGTGACCAACTGGTTCCAAAACAGACGCCAGACAGAGAAGAGAAAATCCCTCGTCTGGAACGAGAATAATCCCCCCAAAGTTCACGCAACTCAATCGCGTCGTCTGAAACAGCACCATCCCAATAAATCAATATCCTCCTTCTCTGTTTCACTTGATAAAATCGCTCAGTTGTCTGAGAGACCCTCGTCACCGTCATTACTCCTAACCCCCAATCGTGTACCTCTCACTCCACGGACTACCAACGTCCGTGCCCAATCGTCTCCGAGTCCTTCAGAGTTATGGAAACATATCCCATCATCCCCCACTATTCCACAATCCTCACCAGGTGCTGAGGAAGCTAGGCTGGCTGGCCTTCCCTCGCGATCAAAGACCTGGCGTTCGTTAGAATGGGCTTGTCTCAAGGCGAGGCGAGGCAGGCGGGTTGACGGTAGAGAAGAGGAAGACGACCTCCCTTGTCTGCCCTATTTGAGTCACGGTGGTAGCTCAGATGATGGGTCGTATGAGGCCCGCACTCCTGATTCTAGCGTCCGAAGCGTCAATCTCTCTCCCCAGAGTAATTACTGTCAGCGCTTCGATGGAGAACAGGACAACAAGGACCTGTCTTCTGACTTGAGTAAACCTCGCCAGTCAGAGGATGTCGAAGCTGCCATGACGCTCCTTGGTTTTATGGCGCATCGTTAACCTAAAAGGATGTCGTCATCAGTAATTTTATACCTTTCTCTTCGTGTGCACCTACCAAAGAACCTGTTGTTGTATTCCAGTCATTATTTGGTTTTTATTTGATACCTACGAGATGTTTGCTTTACCACATCATACCTTTGCATCCATGCCATGTATAGACTTATTCCTCGTTGCGCTGATATTTTTGCAGTCATCGGCCATGGATTTGATGATGGGTCTTGTGCTGGCTGCAAGAGTTCATTGACCGTGTTATGAAACGCTTTCAGTTTAAGTGGAGAATTGCCCTGGCCCCTGGGCAACTGGCTCCAACTATAAGAAGGAACAACTGTCTTCTAGAGTCTTATAAGGGAGAAAACTCAAGTTGTCACGACGGTCGTTGATTTTGTCCACGTGACCACGACGCGTTGGATTTGTTAGCCGCTGGCCCCTGGGTCGTGTCGCTATTACACATTTCTTTGAACCATTTTTCTACTCTCGCATCTCCCTCACAGACTATCTTACTTCCACATAGCTATGGCATCTACTCCCCGCGCTACTCGTTCTACGCGACGACCCACGACCCCAACCCCTAATCAAGACGCAAAAGAAAATATGACACTCACTCCGCAGTCCAATGTCACTGGTCAGCCGTCGCCAGAAGTACGGGGGGATTCTTTGAAGAAGAGGCATCGCATGTCATCCGCGCAGCTAATTTGTCTAGAATCGCTCTATCAAACAGACACACATCCGTCAAAGCGTAGGAAGAACCAACTTGCAGACGAGCTTGGCATGTAGGAAGCTGTCAGCAAATCGTCTCGCCATATAAGCCACTTACTTTGGTAAATAGGGACTACAAAACCATCACGATCTGGTTTCAAAACAAGCGCCAAATCGCAAAACGTAGCCAACCGAGTGTGCTTCAGATGCGGCCCGGGAATGGTGTTTCCCAAACTCCAGATCACCAACTTCCTCTGCAATCTCTATCAGTACTTCGGCGTGTCTCTTCGCCATCGGTGAACGATACTCTACAGCCTGTGATTCTGCCATCTGTCTGTTCGGAGAAGTTACGCACAACGCCATCCCCGGGAAAACAAGAAAGAGACGTCAACGATCCACCGCCGAAAAAGTCATTGCAGTCCAAACCTCTCCTAAGCTCCTTGGGTTCGTTTATGTCGTCAAAATCGCTCAAGGCTTCGTACGAGAAAGACCAAGCACAACCAACAATGACAAGTAGAATCAACGCTCAGGAACTCTGGCAACACCTCCCTTCATCACCAACAGCTCCAAGTTCAGTGTCCGACAGAGGGAGCGAAGCCTATAGCCCTACCCGCGATGAAAAGGACACACCGCGTAGCAAGAGAAGTCTAACACTTGAGTGGGCTTGCGACAGGCAGACGAAACGCAGACGGACAGGAAAAGACAATGGTAGCGACAACGACAACTTGAGCAGGCTCTGGTTTAGGTCATCAGATCGACGCAGCAGTTCAGCGCTTTCGTTGCTCTCATTGGCCGCAGGAAAGGTCAGCACGTCTTTGCCCGCTGGTCCTGCCCCTTCACAGGATGTGATGCGCGGAGCTTCCCTCCTGTTGAGCTTCAAGCATTCCTTGAGAGGACGCGACACTGGGGAGAAGTGGGTGTAGTATGGCGAAGGCAATGATTTTTTTTTATCGCGCGAGCATGAAATGATGCACAACACAACATTCCTTATATCAACAATAATGCAAGGCGTGAGGGTGCTGGCGATGCGAAGGAGCGTTAAAATGCAACAACGGCTTAAACATAAAATGTGATGGGCTGAAACAACAATCTAAATGATAAATCCACGCGGCTGGATGAATTACATCTTGTGTCCAATAATAAATGTCATATATTCAAGCTAGAGAAGGTCTACTTCTTTTATTGCCAGTTTTGGCGGGGATGGATGGTGTAGAAACCTGCTTTTTGGACGATGCATTAGGATTCACCTTTTGGGAGGCAGTTGTTCGGGGTGGGGGTTCTGCATGTTGGGAAGGAGTAGTTGGGAATGTCAATGTGACTGGGCGGTTGTCAGCATGGAACGGGTAATCGGGTAGACCTTCGAATAAATCGGTTGAGTAACCATACACCAGAGACGACCAAGGGAGAACCGTTTACCTGCGATGTCCTTGAAGAATGGTACAAATGTGTTAAGGATCTCATCGTTCGAAACTCTGCCCATCTCTATAAAAGCGGGCTCTTCCGTGTCCATAGGTTCAGCGGAAAGTTCATTAGCAGCATCCTGGACGCCACTCCGACACTCTTCGTCCACATTTTCATTCATGCGCATCTTGAGGAAGCCGTTGATCAATGGCTCGAACAGACTTTCCATCGGCGGCATGAGGTGAGCAGCGGCATCAAAGACACTTCCCGTCTCACTGCTTTTCCAGGGGAGGGAGGTATCGATTGTCGATGAGACAACGTTGTGAGAGACATCGGTAAGAGCCGGTACACCAAACATCTCCTCGAAGAGAGATCGCTTGGGTACCGCTTGCCCTCTCTGGAGCACCTTCATTGACGAACTTGCCTCATCGGCTATGCTGATGTCGTGTCCTAGAAGCACGACACCAAAAGCATGTGTAATTCCTACAAGGGAAAATGTCCGGCTCCGAGCGAAGCGATTTGAAGCGGGGTACCAAACTAAATTCCGTATCGCGAACGGTAACGTTTGTGAAAGTTGCGGAGTCGACGACGATATGGAGTAGACCACGAGCCCATTGTTCGTGTTTGATGGCGAGTGATGGATCGCTACGAAGGTATCTTGATAAGGATGTGGTACAAGAGTGACATACGTGTAGTTGTGCCGACGATGCCAACGTACTGTAGGTATGTTCAATTCGACGCAGTTCGCTAATTAAGTGAAAAGACGCACCAGAGCGATTAATAATATCACAGACAACAAGGTTGGGGCCACCATGGACCGCAATATACCGGCCGTTATGTCCAATAAAGTGTATGGACGATATTTTTGGGCATTCTGAACACACTATAGTGAAGTGAAGTGCGTTTGATATGGAATCATACAATGCCACAGAGGCGTCGAGCGCAACAGCCAGAAGAGAGCCATCCGGAGACCAAGCCGAGTCTCTGGGCATCTCAGAACGGAAACCAAAAGACGATCTCGAAGTCCAGGAAACTAACGGGTGGTCACAAAACTGCAGCTTCGCACGGAACGTCTGCACGTACCTTCTACATTGCCCTTCTTATCTTTGATACTCCGTATTCTCCAAGTTTTGACATTTCTATCCTCACCAGTGGTCACCAGCTGGATGTCATCTGAAAGACTAAAAGACAAGGAAGTGACCTTGCTCAGGCCATGCGGCCGGTCTACTCTGGTATTCAATATCCAAAAAGCGGACTTCTTGTCCCACCACCATATCTTGAGGTATATCTCGCCACGGAATGACTCGTCCCCTTCTCGCCGGTCAATAGTCGCCATCCACTCTCCTGAAGGCGAGATTACCACACGTTCTACTCGTGATGGCTCCAACATCTTGTCTTCTTGTCTTGACACTCGGTTCGAAGGCGATACCTCGAGCTCTGCAACGAGCATGGATGACGAGGGAGAGTAGGTTTGTAGTGAAGAAGGATGAGAAGAGGAAAGAACGAGTGTCGATGATAACGAGTGAACTGCAAGTGGCGTGGCGGAGGACGAGGACGCCCAGGGACTCGATGTGATGGAGTCTGAGTTAACGAGGTAATTATAAGCAGGTTCGTATGACATATGAAAGGTACGCACCTAGTTTTATGCGAGAAAAAACTCGCGATAGCTTGAGCGTGGCAGAACTGACAAATGCAAAACTTGCATCCGCCAACCCAAGAAGGTACTCTTCCTCAGCAGCAGAACCGCGCGAGACCACAACACTTGTGATGGCCGAGCCAACTCGGGGTACAAACTCCTTCTTTCCGGAGTGCAGCTGCCATATCACGAGAACAGCTTCTTCACCGCCGGATAGGAGATATGCCCCGTTTGTGGTGAACGCAACAGATGAAATCGCATGGGCATGCCAATGAAGCATAGAGGTTTGCGATCGCTTTTCTACGTTAGCAACTACTGGCCTGCCCTGGTTCAAGCAGTACCATAGCCGCACGACACCCTTTGCGTCTCCCGTCGCGAAATAGTCCTCTAATGGATGGACCGCCAGACATGTCAATGCATCGGTTGAAACATATTTTGTAAATCCAGACTTCAGTGCAGAAACTTGTGCAACGTAGGCTTTGTGACCAGCGACCGCAATCAGCCATTCACCACTTGCAGATATTGCAAGCCCTGCTGTGTACCTGGTCTTGCCAACCGGTGTGATCTGAGATGACTTGTGCCATTTCGCGCCTGAAGCAGGATTTTGAGGCTTAAGCGACACACGTAAGATGATACAGCTCTCTTCTGAAGGAGCCCCCGCAAACCAGGTTCGTCCCGGCCGCTCTGTAGCACGAATGAAAAATAAATCGTACGTTAGAGATGAGAGCACTCACCATCAACATCGCCGCTTCCCTTTTTCTTCGCTTTGGCAGTGGCAACAAAAACGTAATCTTTTATCTTTTTATGAGCGCACACGTGATGGATAGATTGCTCGAGGTTGATCGTGAGCAACAATATGCCCTCGAGAAAATCCCAAACTTTGAGAGTGCCGTCCAGAGAAGCGGTGATGAGTTGAAATGCATTGTGTGCACTGAGGATGGCAGATGTGATGATATCCTGGTGACCATCATCCTGTGGCCCCGGTAATGTAGAAACCACCTTGCCAGATGATGTAGAATGTATCTTGATTCTTTCCCCGACGATGGAAAAGAAGTGGCTGATCAAAGTAAATAGATTGATTAGATCGCAAATATGATAAATCCATGAAGGCTACACACCTCCCGTCTTTCGTGAATATTGGTGGATGTGAATTGGAGTTCGAATCAGTCAGGGATGTCCATGTCAGAGGTTTTAGTGGCTCTGGTTGTGGCACCCCGCTTTCGTATTGTTCATTCGCATTTTCCCTCTCTTGATCTCCCTGCTTCTTCGTCCCCTGCACGCCTTCCTTAACTTTCTCCTTCTCTTTCGTCTTACTCTTTCTAGTTTTCTTCTTCACTGGGGGTGGCGGACTTGTGGATTCTGCGGGACTTGGTGGGAGTGGGACATCCTTTGGTAAACGGGGAACGAAAGGAGTGTGATTTATGACCTTGACCGCGGCCATGAGCGTTCTGAGATTTCGAGCGATCGCGAAGCTTTCACAGGACCTTTGCAAAAAATGTCACCGCCACTTTGGCGGCGTTTGCCGTCATTATGTCCTAAAAAGGAAATAAATCGGAACATGAAATGATCTCAGTTTAACCCGAAATTCCGAACTAGTCATTATAGCAGAACACGATACCGCTACAAACCTCGTATACGTATCGCTACAAAAACATCCTTTTAATCTCGTATGTGCACCAGATAAACCTCCGAGAGGTACATACTTAAACACCAAAGCAATAAACACGAATGGGAATCAAAATAGAAGTCCAGAGCAATAAAATCACTATACGTCCTTGTAACCCACGAATATTCGCACAGACCGACAAGGTGTGTAGAGGTCCTCCTCAGAGGCAAACCGCCGCGCTTCTAGCATCGCCCGGTAGAGTCTCTCCTCCTCTACAAGCTCTGCCTTCGACATTGCCTCCCGCGGAGGGACAGACCACCCCAGCTCGGCAAGTGAGCACCACAAAGATATTCGTGCCTGCATATCACTATGCAACTGGTTCAGCAATTATAAACATGCAACAGATAAAGTGGTACTCACAGCTTATAGCGGTCTACCAGTATCTCGAACTTTGTCCGACTCTCGAGTTCAGATAGTTCCTGATCGGTGTCCCACCCAAACTCTGCCAATTGCCCTGTCCGATTCCTCGTGCGATCCAATAGTTCCTCGTACATAGCCTCCTGGCACGCCAGTACACTCTGATATGACCAGTATAATT
>QFEN01000346.1:75817-88237 GCA_003316125.1 Auricularia polytricha
GGCTGTTGATACATGTCGATTATGCTGACAAGGAATGTTGAGCGATACATGATATTATTGTAGATGATAACACTAGGAAGTCGACTCAACAAGAAACAGTTAATGGCCTTGAGTCTGCTTCTGCACGATCATTCTCTCTTACTCTAGAGGGTGGATTGAACCCTAATACATCTCCAAGCTCATGCCATCGTGAATCTCATAATCTGAGAGTGTGATGTGGTCCTTGTAGATCGTATACCTGACAAGAAGAAAGTGCCATGAGTATGTGTCCAAGAAGGAAACGCATACGATGGTTTGTTGGCGCAGTCCTGCGTCAAGGGAGAGCATCGTAGCAAGATGCTCACCATTTCTTCAGCTGGATCTTCTTAAAGTCTGTACCGGTTTGAGCGGCAATGAGCTTCTTCAGGTCGCCCACAGTGTCATCCGGGCTACACTTGACTCGGACTTGTAGATCGTTCGAGTTAGGAATCGAATCATGGAATTGTGTGTACTCACCTTTCCGACCCAGACGGTCATTCGCAATCACCTGCAGTTGAATAATTATTGGTGATTCTCTTGCAGTACTGCAGGACAAACCTCGATCAAAGGCATGAGTAGTACTTATTCCTTGCGATGGATGAGAGATCTCGAGGCAAGCAGTCACACATTGTGTGACGACTGATGATGTTGCGTTACGTCGTGACTGACGCGTGACTTCGCGTACCAATCAGTGCGCCGAACTTCAAAGCTTTCCTTCATGGCCATCCCAGCCCGGACAACGACTCCCGGCGTCTACAGGCAATATGGTCAGCAGCCCCCAGTGCAGCGCGTAGGCCCAAATGTTACAGATGACTATGAAAGTGGGTATCTGTTTGCATGGAAATTTCATTGATTTACTTGTGTCGAAGGGTGGTATACTGAGGCGACTCCCAGCAATCGTATGGTCTTGTCCATACGCTCTGGAATAAACTCGGAGATTGCATGGGCACTGGATAGGCTGTATCGATTATGTGCAAATGATCAATTCATCTTAAAAACCATTCCTGGTCTCACAGACGCACTGTTCGAATGGCCGGAATGGTATGCGACAGAAGGATACCTAGTGGCAGAGAAGCATCGACTATTTGCTATGCCCGATGCTGACGACAGAAAACGACGGCATGCCCTAGAATCCATATTTATCCTACGCAATTCGGCCACGAATGAACCCAATGCATACGAGCTAGCTAATCATCCCCGAACACTCCCCTTACTCTTCAATACCCTCAGCAACCTCGCTCCAGACACGGACATGAACGCTGAATTTGTTCTCAATGCCATAGAACTTCTGCAGGCCATATCTCTGAACATTATTCTGCCAGATCCCGCTTCAAACAAGAAAGACCCCCTCCCCACTCTGCTGCAAATTGCAGGTCACTCATCTAATCGCTCTCTTATCGTCTCAGCCTTGACCCTTTTGGCTCAACTATTTTCTAACATCCAAAACACAAGTCGCTTGAACTCAAACTCGCCAGCGCTCGCCGCCTCCATACGTTACTTGCCTTTATTTGTTGACCGAACATTGGTGGACGCTTCATTGAACTACCTGTATGCCCATCTTTCACACCCGCCAATGGTAAAGGCTTTTCTGCACCATCCTCTCATGCCAAGCACCCTTCGCGTGCTTGTTAGCTTTCTTCTATCTGAGCAAGTAGAAGAGACCGTGAATCTGGATATCAGTGCAGCCACTCGCGCTATCCCAGCAACAACGGTCGCGATACCCGTCCATGATCTTACCAAAGAGGAGCTTGAGACCCTGATTCCCATGCCTGAACCCCAACGCTGTTACGAGTGGTGAGTACACGTTACGCAGGCTGTATTATAATAACATGATAGATTCATTGTCTGTAGGATGAAAATCATGTTCGTCGCTACACCAGACGGAGAGCTTACTCAAGTCGATTTTTGGACTCTTTACAAAGATGCCTTCACGCCCTTTGCGGATCGCCACCCCGTCCTAGTTGCATCAGACGTGATCAAAAACGTCAATGTCGTTTTCCCCCAGGCTCAGGCGATGGTCCTTCCTGGGCCGCCACAGCGCTTCGTCGTGCGTGGAGTGGACAGACGGAAAGACACAGAAGCTGCTCCTCGTTTTAAGTGTTTGTGGGAGCGCTTCCAGTGTTCAGCTCCACCATTTGATGCCCCGGGAGAGTTGTACGACCACCTCCTTCAGCATTTGGAGTCATCCGAGAACCCCGAGCCGCCATGTCTCTGGGCCACATGTTCCTTGCCACAGACATCAAAACAGCGACTGCGACCTCATCTCCTCACCCATCTATCAAGCTCCCAACCACCCGCAAAGCATCCTTCTCAAGACGATACGATCACCGTCGCCGACGGAGAATCTTACCCCTTCACAGACCCCACAAAGCGGCAGCCCCCTCCTCCACGGCAAACGAGTATTTCTTACACCCGGCCAGTCGCCGATCCTCCTTCAGCTGCACTTACCGCGCTGCTTATCATCCGCATCCTTTTCCGCTCGTCGTTCGTTGCCACCACGGACACTGCCCCCCGTGCGGATGGTGATCACTTTGGGTTTCCTGGCCTCGTGGAAGATGATGAGGGCGACGATGTGGTGCAGGACATTGGCGGCGAGCTGGAGGGCGAGCGGAGGGGGCGACGGGCATTTGTGGGTGTCAAGAGAATGATGGAGGATGTACGGATGAAAGATGAGACGTTGATGAGTTGGATAGTGGAGATGGTTTATGCAGCGTACGATGGACTGTTTAGGTCGTAGTGTAGGGCCGGGAAGTTGCCTTGTGGCTGGTTCGTGCATAAATATCATGCGCGTTCATAATTAGCTGCGCATCATCCCACACTCGGAGGACTATCATCGACGCGAGAGACCACCTGCTGTCTTTTCACCATTGTACAGGTATTCATGAATGCACAGCGAAGCACTTGGACCATTAGCTCAAGATATGTGACTATCGTCAATAAACTATTCCAGGCAAGCGAACACTAACAACTACATCGGTCCTGAAAGTCCTGACATGACGTACAGGGTCTCAGTCCAGCACAAATATCTCCTGGACACGATGAACAACGCTTCTGGCAAGAGCTACTGGCCCTGGAACCCGACCGTGCCTTTCTAACGCGTCTTCTATCCACACTTCCCAAGGACGAGTGCCTCGGTACACACAAGGTCTGTCATTCACCATGTTCAACATCCAACCAACAGTATGGTACTGACAGACAAATTTCCGCCAGTAGCTGGTGCTCCATGCCCTTTTTACCGTTTGTCTCATGTTTGCAGCCGACCGCAGGGGCAAAGAGACTCGCACCCACGCCGTTGACGCGCTCTCTATTATGCTTCGTACTGTACTCGCCAAGAACCTAGCAGGCTGGGAGGTGATGGAAATCTTTGCCATCAGAGTGAACGAGGCCGACAGGGTGTTCATGGTACGGTCGATGCATAACCATCATCTCCACAGTAGACTCACTGGCGCGTATAGGAGTTTGTAGGGATGATCACAGATGTACTTGGTGATGATGATGCTCCTGGTGCGCTTTGAGGACAATTCTTGTGATCATGTTTGACTAACCATAATTTAGAGACTCTTCGACATCAGGTTCTCCAACTAGCTGTTGTCTTCACGTGTAGCATCAGCCAGTTGAGCCCGGGCGCATATTTCCTGCGCCGAGACCTCTTCCCTTGCATCGCGAAGGTACAAATTACTGTTTCATGGGTTTGTTATCGGTCCAACGAATGATGTTGTTTTGACAGGTCATCACATCCCCAGATACCCAACGTTTTACTTTTGAAGCCTCTCTCCTCCTCTCTATCCTGGCGAATTTTCACAAATCCGATGCAGCGAAGCTTAATCCATACCTCCAGCGCATACGCGATACGCAAGACATAGAGCTTATGCGCAAGATTTGCTGGGCAGCAGGGTTTGCACTTGATGCTGCTGTGAAGTGCGCGCCTTTCTGGATCATCACAGAAGATTTTAGCTGACTTAGTGGTAGGGCATACCAGGAAATTTCAGACGATGGGGTCCCCACATTCGCAAAGAGCATTGGAGCCTTGTTCACCTCGCTCCGACCCGACCGCGCGCTGGCAATGCAGCCATTCGACCCGCCTCGAGAGCTTCTGAAGAATCAGTACGTGAAACTATCAAGCTTCATGTCGCTATCCTCTCACTGAGCAAACAGACCTATTGAGGCGACTGTTTCTCTCCTACCCGTTTTCGAGTTCCTTTTCTTCAATCCACTTTTTGCGCAGGTGCTAGTGGACATGATAACTCCACCTGATGGCAAGCCATCCAACAACAAACAGAACACACCGGTACCCCCGCTGGCCTATAACATCCTCTCACTCTCATCCTATGTATTGACTCATGCCTCGTCTTCGGCGTCACCCCGCACGTTGGCCTATGCAAACCTCGCAATGAACTCACTTCTTGTGATGTCTGAAAACACGCATATAACGTCGATCTTGTGTAAGCCTGCCTCCTCAAAAGAGGTGATCAGGCTCTGTCGGCAGGTCATTGCTTGCACACGTCCAATTTTACAACTAATACTGAGATGATTATAGAGACTTCCGCTCCTTCCAGTACCATCATCCACACGTGCGCCAATCTGTGCACTTCTAGATTGTTGTGTATTATGGCTGCGCCATAATTTACATAAGCGGCTCGACGTGTACACGTTTACGTGCGTTTTTTCCTGACGCTTGCCAAGACCGATTGTTGATGGTGAGATAGTACGTGTATCTGGACGTGCTATCGCATCATATGGTATCTGCAGAAGGAAAGAATGCAATTAGGCGAGATCTTACCTAATTACCTGCTCCTAAGTTTTGACACTCTTACTTAGAATACGACTGGCTTGAATTGTGGAAGGCTGTTGTCGGCTTACTAGGGTTTCTTTCTAGCAAGTTAGACAGTTTGGTAACCACCGGAGGCATCGAGCGACTGGTCCAGGAGGTATGAGATTTTCAATGCACATTTGAAGCAGAATTGATTGTACTCGACAGACTATCCGGCTGCTTGACCTTGCGTTACGCAGAGCAGACTTATTTTTGCCCACACCCACCGCCCTTCACGAGTTCATCGTACGTCGATAAAAATAATTATATGTCATATTTTCATAGCAGTCTTTCAGTATGAAGTTGTCCGCTCTTCCGCGGTGATTAGGAAGCAAACGCTGCTTTTACAATCGCTAGGACAACCTACATCTGTAGACCGTGGGGCGTCGCTGCGTACTGACAGCGCGTCCAACGCCTTGGCTCGTGTTCTTTCCACAACTGCCTACTACGAGGGAAAACTTGCGTCTGCTAGTACGCGCAGCGCCAAGGACGCATTCCGTATTGTTTCAAAAGACATCGAGCAAAATGGCTTACACAGCACGCATGATATGGATGACACAGACCCACCGTACGCCTGCCCTGCATCTTCTTTCCCAACGAATACTGACCCTAGTGATAATTAATAAAAGGAAACATGCGGAGGATGTCGTTAGTTTCATCCGTGTTGCGTGTGCAGACGGCCTGGCGCTGATGCCATGAGCTCAATAAAATTGGATTCATGCGAATACATCAGCAAAAGACCCATAATTTTCGCTTGTCAGAAAGAAGTTTGATGCTTACGGTGAGCTTACGGCGCTGGTGATGGAGCAACGCGATTGGTGGAACAGATATTCAAGACGTGAACGCCGATATTGCTGCTATATCTGGCTGATCAAACTTAAGTCGAAGTTATCTCGCGCTGATAAGATGCGATGCTCAAAGATATGAAACTGGTATGATAGTAGTCGGTTGATACATGAATATGCTACTGTCTATACGAACTCGGTACTGAATGTATGATAGCTCTCCTTGTCCGCGAAGTTGTTCAGAAAGAAACGCTCGAAGGTTTCCAAGCAAGTCGCAGAGGACACGCCGTCGCCCACCGCCTCGCCATAATCTGGTATCAATTCAACCACATGTGTTGCGTCTGTCATTCGCACAACAGCCCCCTTCCTATGGCGGTCACCGTTTTCATTGTGCGTGTACGCGCGCTCCACAGTCCACATGGCGAGTTCGGGACGTTCGTCAGGATGGGAAACAAAGGGGAAATATTGAATATAGAGAAGCGGGTCGGAGAGGCACAATGGCAGTACCAGGTCGGAACCTCGTCGAATCATGGGCTGAAAAATCAATCGAACCTGTGCAACGCAACTCGCTATGAATGATATCAGTAGTGCTACAACACAAGCACAGGAATAGACGCACTTATTCCGCCTTCAATGCCCGTGCTGTCAACGAGAACAGTGTCGCAATTGCCCAAGGGAAAAGTATCGCTCGGTGGGTATGCTTGTACTACTCTGCTGGGCATGATGACCCGTGGCTGGAAGGCTGAATGAAGCTGCAGCCGAAACTTGTTCCATGTCTGAAAGCGCCCATATTTGGGATCCCAGCTGGCATGCTCGCCGCTGGGCGGGGCTGAACGACGAATAAAATCAGCAAGCGCACGATCGAAGTCGGGGAGAGCGAATTTCGTGCGAATTTCAGCTGGTGATAGCGATTTGTAATCTGGCGCGACATTCAATTGAAAAGCAGTGAGTGCATCTTCAGAGAGAATGCCCTTCAGAAAGTGGTTGCAGACTGGTCGTGGACCACGGACTGAGTTGACTTCGTCAGGGAGAACACGGAAAACCCAGGAGAGCGCAGGATTAGTAGTTGTGACCTCCTCATCTTCCGCGTGTATGGCATTGACAAGCGGCGCCCCCCGTGAAGTCAACAGTGTGTACAGGTCAAATATCTCCATTGATTCTTGGCGGTTAAGAATCCGTACACACTGCTCCGTGAAATCTTTGCTCTGCCGGGCTGTCCGCGGGAAAAGTTCTTTACAGTGTGTTATGAGCAAGTGCTCCGTCGTATCAGCTGAAAACTGCATCAAAGTGCCCAATCTCTGGATCGTACCCTCGAAGCTTTGCAGTAGCTCGAGTTTTGGGATGAAAAAATCTTCTTTCGCGCCCTTCTTCCCCCTCCTCGCTGCGGCCTCGATGATAGCATCCTTGAAAGAGTGGAAGTCCGAAAGTGCCTGAACCATTGATTGCAGTGATTGGTGTGAATGAACCGGATTCTGGGCGAGGTAAATGAATTCCACGAGGGCACGGATTGCGCGAATGAATTTAGGTGGAGCGGCACCTGCAATCGAGGCAACGACAGTGCGTTGTATGTCTCTGTGCTCACGGCCCGTCATTTGCTTAACGTGCGTGATACCTTTCGTGAAGTGGCGTGTTCCGACCCGCTTATGCTGGGTCACGAAGCGCTTATCAAGCTCGTGATTTCCTACAACTTCCTTAATCCATTTGAGCGGGTGATCAGCAAAAAACTTGTGGCAAGTGTGCAGAAGCTCGCCAGCGAGGAAGACGGACGGACAGGCGAACTTCCAATCACGCCAGAACGGCATGTGTACTCCGGACAGGTTGACGAGTTTGGCTGCTTTCTGGAACTTGTCTAGCTCCCAAGGATCAACTGTTTCGGAGATATCGACAATGAGTTGTAGTGTATGCCGCCCAGTGCGTGGGGGGTGGAGGATCCCATCACCAAAATCCCGTTGTGTCGCCATAGTTATAGGAGATGCGTTTTTAGCAACTGCAGCGATCATACTAGCCTCTGGCAGGTCGCATACATGAGCAACGAGAGGCGTGAAAACATAGCGAATGTATCGGGAAGGATCAGGCATGAAACAGCCGTCCGTTGCTGCGGCCTTGAGGTTGGCAAAAACGAGGTCCATGCATTTATGCCATAGACGTGCCTGGAGAATGCTTTGATAGTCCGGATGCACGCGGAACTTGACAATCGGCATGTAGGCAACGCAGCGCCAAGCTCGTAATGTTGCCTTGGAGCGAACCTCCGAATCGACGTTGCCAATAGTGACGAAGACCGGGTGCATCTCAAGTCCCCCTGTGAGTCGTGTTACAGCGGTTTTATCGGACCCCAGGATAATTGGCACTTGAGTCGCACCCACAGGGAGATAGTCCTAGAAAATCGCAAAGTCAATCCACGACTCGAGGAGTAAGATGAACAGAGTAAATAGACCTGAATTTTCCATGCCATGTCAGCGCTCATGTAATCCCCGTATTCACGTTGATTTCCGACATTGACAATGTGTGGGTTGAAAGTCATATGATTCGCAAAGATTGGGTCGCTAAAAAGTTGTTTAACGACCTCCATCGCATCGCGCCAAACAAGCTCGATGGGATAGACTGTCTTGTAGCCCGAAAACTCCAATTTGGAAACTTTCCACTCCGTAAAACAAGGGAGTGAGTCCATCCAGTCTAAGAGTTGATCTTTTGTGGTGAAAGAGGGTCTTTCACGCGTGTTGAACTGTGGAGGTATGGTCAGTATTGCATCTATGGCTTGAACCTTCCTTTACCCATTTTAACTTCAAGAACTTGGTGATTTGGGTTTGGTTGAGGTTTTCAACCAAGAACTTCCCTAATTCCCATTCACCTTCATCACGGAAAGGGTAGTGGTGGTTTATCTTCCGCCGATACGCATACTCATCATCTTCCAACCTATCGAGCATATTCCTGCCGACACCGAAGACATATCCAGAGCGTGGATGGCAAGTACCAGCTGTGGGCATCTGATCGCTTGAATTGGCACCTCGACGGAATACAGGAGGGACAGGTAATTCTTGTGGTCGTGCTTCAGATGGCCAACAGGTAGACTGAGAATTGAGATGCAGAATCACCGCCTCGATAGATGGAAATTCGCCCAAGTTGCAGTTGGGGCATAACCTGTCAAAGGTACATAGTACCACCGCATCGAGCCCAACAGAGGATACTCACATTGTAGCTTAAGCTTTGCCTTTGGCCTGTACAGGCTGTGCTGCTGCGAGCTGTACTCACTCAAAAACTTGCTAAGTCTTTCGAAGTCCGCAGTTACACATTTTCACACTGTACAGTCACTCGCTGGCGTCATCCGCAGGAGGCGCCAATGTTTGCGACTTCGTCTCCCATCTCCTCTCCTCCTCGATCAAGTAGCCCTGCTCCCACCACCGCCTCGAGCAGGAGCAGTGCAACTCGGGTTGAAATAGCACCCTTTGAACTTTACAACAAGCCAAACTTGAACCCCCCTCATGCAATGACTGATTTAGGCTCCGGCACTAATTCTCCAGGTTCTCCCCATACTCCCCTCTCCCCAGTAGATGAGGGGCCAAAGCGCTCTATGACAGGGAGCCTATTGTATAGGCCTTCCCGTTGTGGTGGCCTCACATCCCCTTCCCTCCGTCGTGGGAAGCCTGCTGCTCTCCGTCGTGGATATCAGCGAAATCAGCCCCTGCGTGAGGAGAGGCCCAGGCCATACCCTGGCCGCCCAACTCCACTGGAGCTTCGGTTATCAGCTCGTGTATCAGGGCGGGCATGCAAACCAGAGTTTACGCCCGAGGAAATTAATGAGGTATGTTTATACTAATTTCTTTGTCACAAGAGGCTCATTCATACGGGAAAAGAATGAGACAGCGATACGGAACGGCTTCTCACAACTGAGCTTTTCAACACTCTACAAGTTATTCCAGGCAAGGCTTGCTGGCCGTGAGGCTGCACGCCAACGTCTCCTATCTACAACATGGGAGGTTGAGGAGGCAGAGCGGTTCCTATTATTCAATCGGGCACTCCATGAAGAGAACAAACGCCGCCTCAGATGGTCCGATGAAGAGTTGAAACGCGTTAGAGCCGTTTTTTCTGAGCGCGAGCACACAGAAATTGAGGACGACAAGAATTACCTTCAAGCTGTCTACGACGATGAATGCGAAATGCTTCGCGCTATCGCCGCCCAAGCAGAAATACTCTCAAGGCACTTGGGCATGCATGCCAAGGATGATCTGCTGACATCCATTGGAGAAACTTCACAGAAACCTCGAATCATCGGTTCGGTCCAAGAGATCAGCAGCTCATGTACTTCCTCCGATCTAGAAGGCAGTATTGGCAGCGCAGATGAGGATGATGTCGAGGGACCTGACGCTGAAAGCGATGAAGACGATGTGTAGATATGTCAGACCTTCCTTATCCTGCAATCAGTATGTGAATTTGTATCGTCCCCGATGGTCATCCACGCTGATCAATATCATTCGTGGATAGCCGGCCGTTCATATCTATGCTCGGATCGATCCGTTGTGTTGCTTATTGAACCCCATGCCCTCCAGGACTTTCCGCCCTCGTTTTTCAATTCAATTCAATACCGGACCGCATTACCTTGCGCCGTTCTCAATTTGTAACATTTGTACAAAGTTTGCAAGTGTGTTGTTGTTTTGTACTACTGTCAATGAAATGCGCGTGTCATTTGTATCTTTTGACCACCATCTGTATGACAAGCAAGCGTCCCCCACAGCGCAAGGGCAAAGCAGCAGTCCCTAAGCCAGCTCGAGGATCTGGCCTCAACCCTTCTGGTTTACCTCTCGCTGATCAACTCTACATTCCAGCCGAACAGCCGCAGATGCCAGGATTCAACTTCGACCCGTACGCACAGAGGGATACAGGTATGAATACGAGCCGGTCATTACCCACAATCACTATTGATATCACGCAGACGCCCAGGACCAGTCGTTGTTTGAGAACGCTGGTCCATCATACTCGGGGTCGCATGGCCAGTTGGACAATAACCCTGGGTTTTACTCGGGGGCACCCCAGCAGGGCCAGCCGTACAACGACGGACCATCTTACCCGGGGGGGGAAACAGGTACGAATATGACCGTATCATCACCCACCGATCGCTAACGATATCACACAGACACGCAGGGCCAGGACCCGTCATTCTATGACGACGCTGGTCCATCTTACACGCAGGACCAGGACCCGTCGTTCTACGACGACGCCGGCCCACCTTATAACTTAAATCCGGATCCCGATTTCGACGCCAGAGGATTTTACAGTGGCGCTGGTCCATCTGGCTCTGGTGGACACAGCTCCGAAACCAATCTCGACGACGTGAACGCAGCACGACCCATGCCGGTATGGGTGAACCAAGCCCCGGACCGAGGCATTGGCCTAGTAGACCAAGGTAGCGGTCTTGTGCCGTCGAACTGGGATACGGCGCTGATCCGGCGAGGAGAAATACCTCGCTCAGAGGTTGTTCATGTGCGTGCTGTTTTATTTGTCCCGTCAATTTATTTAAGTCTTATGCAGACAGGGGGCCCAGCGAGAACAACGAAAAAACGAGCTTCTCGACGCTCGATGCCCGGAACGCCATACATCATACCGCAAGCCCTCTCCGTCACTCAACGCAACGAAACGCCTATAGAACCTCCACAAGTAACACCTGCACCTCCCCCAGTGACATCCAACGTGTTTCCCAAAGTTATCACTCTGTCGAAAGATAGCATCGTGCAAGCTGTAGATAAAGGGAAACTGTTGATTATACGGGAACTGTTCTCGAAAAACGCGCTGGGCTTGACTAGAAGGCAGAGGAAAAGCCTTGTCGAGCAGGCAATCAACGAGTCTATTCCGCCTTGTCACGATCCCAACGGTAAGTGTCCTCTAAGATCATCTAACTCATTTACTAATCTTCGCAGTGGCATTCACAAGCTTCGTAACCAAGTCGCACCTTCGAAAGGTGGCGAACGTGTTCTCCTCGACACGCGGGAAAATGATCTCGTTCGCGCGAGACGGTGTTTTCGTGGCGTTCGAACTTTTCCCCACCATACAAGGCTCTCAAACAGCAAATGGTTTTCGCGTCACGAGAGTGACTGCATTAGTTCGCGGTGTTGACCCATTGCTATTCATGCACAAGTATTCGTTCGACGAGGCACATTGAGCACGCTCTCTAACTGCGGTGCTTTTACTCAGGTCTTTTTGCAGAATGGCCATGTCACCATCCACGCAAAGTTCGAAAATCCTTTCATCATGGCCCTCGCTATTCGATTCATTTGGTCCGGGGGACGCCAATATTTTCTCGGCAATTCGCCACTCAAAGCCTTGAAGCACGTCATGGCACTGAGTGGCGCAGCTACCCACTGCGCGTTGGAGGAGCAAGGACGGGTGAAGATAGAAGTCACGTCTTTCGGTGAAACGTCGCACGGCCCAAAATTCAAGGAGATTTTGGGCGCATTCAAGAGTCTTGATGCTCAGGAGAAAGCTAACCTCAAGCTGTACTGGCAGTACGTGTTAGACATTGGACCATCGCAGGCTCGAGAGGGTGAGGATTCAACGTCCTCGCCCGAGTCGAGTGATTCGTTGTAGTGTAGATAGCACGCTGATCATCGGATAGCGGATAATGTAGTATTAGATTGTTGATAATTGATCAGATAGCGACACATCTCGCGTAGGATTTCGTGCAATCAGCGTCAGGGTCCAACATAACCAAAAACGAGCGTTACAAATGGCGCCAGAGTGCAATATAACCAAAAATGAGCCTTTACGAACGCAGACCTGAGCTAGCCCAAACGAAAATGCTTGTGAGCATTTTGTGAG